>JAJIBD010006487.1:0-87427 GCA_021461705.1 Cryptotis parvus | reverse complement strand
AAACTGAAAATAAATATGTTGGTTTTTTTAGTTCTTTTGGGCCACACCTAATGACAGTCAAAGCTTACACCTGCCTCTGCACTCAGGGATCACTCCTGGAGGGCTCAGGGGGATTGAACCAGGTTGGCTGTGTGTAAGTAGGGTACTTGGTACTACGTAAAAACAGATTTAACCTTTTCTTTCTGGGTATAGCAGTCTGAAAGTCTCTGTTGTAAAAGTGTATTAAAACAAATTACTAAAGCATTGTAGGATTTTTTCTTATTTGGAGGCAGTATTATGACATATCCATTTATGGGATATTTATGGGATATATATTTATGGATATATATTTATGGGATATATATTTATGGGATATTTATGGGATATATTTATGGGATGTTCCTGGATCTGTGCTCAGGGGTCACTCCAGGGACCGTGTGTTGCCATGAATTGAATCGGGATCAGCTGCATGCAAGCCAACTGGCTTATTTATTTACTCATTCATTCATTCATTCATTCATTCATTCATTCATCATTGCATTTTGGGCCACACCCAGCAATGCTCAGGGATCACTCCTGACTCTGCACTCAGGAATTACTCCTGGCAGTGCCCTGGGCACCATATGGAATGCCATGCAAGGCAAATGCCCTCGCTCTTCCTCTGGCCCCAGCCAAGCTGCTTTATTTTTATTCTTTATTTATTTATTTATCTATCTATTTATTTATTTATTTATTGCTTTTTTGGGTCACACCCGCGATGCTCAGGGGTTTCTCCTGGCTCTGCACTCAGGAATTACTCCTGGCGGTGCTCGGGTGACCATATGGGATGCCGGATCGAACCCGGGCCGGCACAGGCAAAGGCCCTGCCGCTGGGCTATCGTTCGCCCCCAGCCAAGCTGCTTTAATTTAACCCCCTGTACTATCTCTTTGGCCCCTAAAACACTGTAGAATTTTGAGTGGAATAAGTAATTTTTTTCTGCCTTGTTAGAAAGTAATATTGATATCAGTCTCTATAAAACGCATTTGTCATTTTTAACCGGCAGCCAGTACACATCAAAAGAAAATTACATTTTCTGCTATTCTCTCTCTTGTAGGAAATAAACCATTTTCTGTCAGTGAGCGTTTATGATGCACTTCCCTGACAAGGCTGGAAGGACTAAAGGATCTTCGAAGACAATTAGAACAACACAAAGATCAGATGTTGGATCTCATGAGAGCATCTCAGGGTATTCTAACGACAGGCTTATTTGTAATTTTTATTCAAACAAATCCTTTTGTTCTTGCTGTTGTTTCTAATTGTCTTGGATTAGATTCGACGTTCTCATTTAGTTTAGAATATCATCTAACCAGTAAATTTGCTTAACCGCAAAACTTACATGTTTGTCTCTGCCAGGTTCTATATCGCTCACATGGTTCTGTTTCTATTTCATAGGAAAGTTCAAAAATGTCCATTTCCTGATTTTAGAGCTGCTCATCATTTGAAATTCTTGTTCAAAAAAATAACTTTATAGTGCATACTGTTTTTTTTTTTTTTTTGGGGGGTCACACCTGGCCATGCTCAAGAGTTACTCCTGACTCTGTACTCAGGAATTACTCCTGGTGGTTCTCGGAGATGCCAGGGGAGAGAACCTGGGTCAGCTTATGTAAGACAAACGCCCTACCTGCTGTACTATTGTTCCGCTCCTGTAGTGCTTACTGTTATCACACTTAATCATCACCAACGTGCCTTTAGACTCTGTACCACTGCCCTGTGTTACACTAAACACAAACTAAAACTGTCAGCAAACAGTGTGAGGACAGGTGTGCGAGCAAGGTACAGCCAGAGATGTAAGGACACAGATAGTCGGTTATAGGCATTTCAGTGGTGGTGATGAGCAGTAACTTTCCACTCCAATACTATAAATTTAAACAATCCTATAACCTTATTACCTAAAATATAATAAAAAGTAAAGGGGAGTGAAAATCTTCATAAATGTTCTAGTCAGATCATTTAATATATAGAATATTGTAAAGAGAAGTGTGGTTTTCATAATAATTTAAATCAGTTTTTCCCAAACTGTTCTTAGATAACCCACAAGATGGTGTCATGGTGAAGCTCGTTGTTAGCTTGTTGCAGCTGTCCAAGATGGCCGTAAACCACACAGGGGAAAGAGAAGTTTTAGGTAAACTCTGAGTGAATGAAGCGAATGCAACTGAGTTCTATTTGAGTGGCCATCTTTGTAATATTCTTAATGGTTTGTTTGGTTTTTCGCTTTTTGAGTCATACCCAGGGATACTGAGGGATTACTCTTGACTTTGCACTCAGGAATTACTCCTGGTGGTGCTTGGGGAAACATATGGGATGCCAAGGATTGAACCTTGGTTGGCTGTGTGCAAGGCAAACCATCCTTCCAACTGAACAGTTGCTTCAGCCCCAGCATTATGGTTTTTAAATTAGAAGTTTTATGTGTCATCTGAGTTAGAACTCTACTGAAAAGGGATTTCTCTGTCTAGAGGCTGTTGGAAGCTGCCTGGGAGAAGTGGGTCCTATCGATTTCTCTACCATAGCCATCCAACACAGTAAAGTCACATCTTATACCAAGGCCTTGGAGCTGTTCAAAGATAAAGAACTTCAGTGGACCTTCATCATGTTGACCTGCCTGAGTAATACGCTGGTAGAAGATTGGTGAGTGTATTGCGACTCTTCAGAGCTGGCATCACCTATTTAATCTGACACTCGAGAAGGGAACTTTCCGTAATTTATTTTTCTCAGGGAAAATTTTCTCCTTTAAATTGCCATACTTTTTATTTTAGTTTTGGCTGTTTTAATGGATTGTGTTTTATTTTATTAACTAGTCAGGGAAATCTTACTCAAACAGTCAGGCATTTGATAGTGCAAGAAACATCCAAGATAAGGTCTAAGCTGAATTCTAGTAAGAAAGGCTAGGTGAGCACCAAGACATTTACCAGTGCAATTTACAAGGACTCTTACAATGGGGTATTGTAAATTTGGGATGCTATTGGCAATCTAAGGTACCCCTTTCCTCTCATCTGGACTATTTTGGTTCTTTTAAAATAAATCCTAGATTAGAAATTTCACAACTCAAGAGGTCCCAGACTAATCAGACAAGATTTTCTTTTGTTTATTTATTGTCTATGTTAAATAAAAACAGCTATCATATTCCCACCTCCCTTTTTTAATAATCTATTTCTAATATATTTAAACACTTCATCAGCTCGATTTTGGGAGTGTTTTCACAGGGGTTTTGACCACAATTGACCATCTTCCTAAAAGTAGGTGTTTTGCTACAAGTCCTGACACCTTCTTGGGAATAAATGACTGGTATTAATGTCTCTCTGTAGTTTCATTGTTAAAAGATGTGTATCTTTCTCTCTTATAAAGGTTAGCCTGGGGCCAGAGAGATGATACAGGGGTTATGGTGCTGGCCTGTGTACTCCAACCCTACTTCTGTCCCTGACACCAAATAGTGTCCTCTGAGCCCTACCAGGAGTCACCCCGAGCACAGAACTGGGAGTAACCCCTGGGCACTTCAGGGTGTGCCCTAAAATATCCTAAAAGACTGGCATAGGGGTCTGAGCAATAGTTTAGCACGTAGGACATTTGCCATGCGTGCAGCCTACCTGAGTTCGATCCCCAGCACCGTATGGTCTCCAGAGCACTGCCAGGAGTAATTCCTGAGTACAGTGTACCAAAACAAACAAAAAGGCTGGCCTAGTTTCCTCCTCCTCTTCCTCCTCCTCCTTCTCTTCCTTTTCCTCCTTCTTCCTCTTCCTCCTCTTCCTCTTCCTCCTCCTCCTCCTCCTCTCTCCCTCTCCCTCTTCTCTCTCCCTCTTCCTCTCTTCTCTCCTCTTCCTCCTCCCTCCTTACTCCTCCTCCTCCTTCTTCTTTTTTTTTTTTTTTTTTGGGTCACACCTGGTGATGCTTTCTGGCTCTGCACTCAGGAATTACTCCTGGCAGTGCTCAGGGGACCATATGGAATGCCGGGATTGAACCTGGGTCGACCTGATGCAAGGCAAACACCCCACCTGCTGTGCTCTCGCTCCAGCCCCAGGCATAGTTTCTTTCACCACATTTAGAAAATTTTTTATACAACAAAGGCAAAAGATTTTATAGTGAACATCTATTATTTACCACCTTAATATTCCACCATTAATATTTTAATATTCCTTGCTTTATTACATCTAGCAATCCTTATATCCATTCATCAGTTCCTCTCTTTTTTTTTTTTTTTTGCTTTTTGGGTCACACCCAGCAATGCTCAGGGGTTGCTCCAGGCTCTTTCCTCAGGAATTACTCCTGGCAGTGCTTGGCGGACCATATGGGATGCTGGGGATCGAACCCGGGCCGGCACAGGCCGGCCGTGCAAGGCAAACGCCCTACCCGCTGGGCTATCGCTCTGGCCCAGTTCCTCTCTTTAAATCTATTTCAATATATTTGTATCTATATATCTCACAGAGTTTGTGTTTTTTTTTTCTTTTTTTTGACAGTGCCAGGGGTTGAATCCAGGGACTTCTCATATGTGAGGCATGATACAGTCTGCTACTGAGCCACATTCCAGCCCCGTTTTTCTTAAGGAGCTTTTCTTTAGAAAAGAAAACCTTTTCTTTTTCTAAAAGAAAAACAAAAACAAGCATTAAACGTTCGGTTTGCAACCATTTTCTGGAAAAATACATAGAAATTTTGCAACTTAAATTTTCAAACAAAGGGAGCAGATAAAATCTATTCCGACCATTGTGTAAGAGGAAAGCAATTACTATATAGTTAAAAGGGCTTAAGTGATTATGTTGATTGAAAAAAAGATGATTTGGGACAAAAGCAACCCAGACCAAGAGTACCTGGGTAGAAATAAACTTGCTGTGTTGGAGGAACAGAGTAAAACTTGGGGTGGAGAAAGATGACAGGAGATGAAATTAGAAAGGAAAATTAAAGAAAAACTACAAATCCATTAGTTGAAGTGGAAGTTGCTGTGATTTAAGCAAAGCGGTATTATAAGGTAGATTAGATTTTTCTCCGGCTTTCATGTGGCAACTTTTATAATACCAAAGGAGATGCCATACTGCCATACTGAGAGTTGCTTCTCGCTCATAAAAATTCATCAAATTAATGCTTTTTCAGGTATATTAGTCTATCATCTCCTTTAATTTCTTACTAGTTTTTTCCAAGTATTTCATGACTTCCTAAAATTTATGGTGTGCTATCAATTATTTTATTTAATGAAGGGAATTTCTTTGTATTATTAGTGACAAGTTATGGAAGAAATACTAGAAGTACTTTGTTAGTTTTGGCTTTACAAAACTAACAAAGTTTTGTAAAGTTCTGTAAAAAATGTTACAGAATTTTATTTTATTTTTTTATTTTATTTATTTATTTTTTGCTTTTTGGGTCACATCCAGCAATGCTGGGGGTTACTCCTCGCTCTACACTCAGGAATTACTTCTGCCAGTGCTTGGGGTCCTGGGGATTGAACCGGGTCAACCATGTACAACGCAAACTCACTACCCCCTATACTATCTTTCTTGCCCTGTTAAAGAAATTTATTGGTATAAAATTTCTTGATAAATATGAAACTTTTCTATTAAATGTATATTTTCTACTACAAATTTTAGATCTTAATCTTTTAGTGGAAAAATCCTCAAATCAATAGATGATATATTTTATAGTCATCTGAATTATGTGTGTTTTTCAGTGTCAAAGTGAGATCAGCTGCTGTTACCTGTTTGAAAAGTATTTTAGCCACAAGGACTGGACATAGTTTCTGGGAGATTTATAAGGCGACAACTGACCCTATGCTGATCTATCTACAGCCTTTTAGAACATCGAGGAAAAAGGTCTCTTAAAAATGTGTTAGATGAATACACACTGTACCCAGAATAATTTTGTTTGCTATGAGTTATGAGTATCGAATTGTATGAGTAACATAGTATGTTATAACTAACATTTAAGTCTTAAAAATGTTTCCAGCTCTACTTCTTGAATCCAAAGATAATTTTTTTTTTTTTTTTGCTTTTGGTCCACATCTGGCGATGCTCAGGGATTTACTCCTAGCTCTATACTCAGGAATAACTCAGGCATGGCAAACACCTCCCTGCTGTGCTGTCGCTCTGGCCCCAAGATGAATATTTGCAATTTCAGCAGTATTTAAAAAGTTGAGATAAGTAGGCTGGAGAAGTGATAGTTGATTAAGAGGAAATTTCGTCTTAGTAACCGTGCTCTCCGTTAGTGGCGCAAAACCCTTCTGTAGGAAAGACATAGGATCCGGATGTGTTATAAGTATTGCGACTAAATATTTGTTTCCATAGCCAGTTAAATACCACAGGCTCCTAATGAAATATAAGATGTTCTATAGATTTCTCCCTTTTTTTCTGCTCTTGATCTTATATTAAGAAAGTTTTTATTTGTTCCCCTGGAAATCAAACCCAGTGCCTCAGACATGCGTGGCATGTGGTCTACTACCTGCTGGGCTGTGTGGGGAAGGTAGGCTGTGATCTAACAACTAGCCAGCCATATCTCTGGCCTGAAAGTTCTCTCCAAGAGAGAAGTAAGGATTCATGCTCTTCCTTTAAGGATTCCTCTTTGTTTATTTTAATAAAATGAAGGAAAGAAAAATAGTTGTGATACACAGATGTATTTTACCAGTTTAATTTCAGCACATAAGCCATCATTTAAATTTTACTTTTAGTGTATCAAATAAAATTTCAGTCTTGATGAAATTATCAGTGATATATTATAAAACTAGTAAAACAAAATGTAAAATGCAATAGGTTTAGCAGTAAAATCAGTTTACATCAAAATCAATTCTCTGTGGTAGGTTTGGGCTGGTTTGTTATGAGAATGCTTTTGATCCATTGAACATATGAACAGTGATCAGAGAGAAGACTCGGGTTTCTCCTTTTGAGACCAGTAATGTTTTGTCATACCCTCTATCTCTCATAAGGATCAAATATTTTAATTTTAAAAGGGGTCTACTGCCTTAGTTTAAACCAATATAATTGATTTAAAGGCTAATTTAAGGGGCTGGAGCAATAGCCCAGCAGGTAGGGTGTTTGCCTTGCACACAGCTGGCCCATGCCGACCCGGGTTCGATCCCCGCATCCCATATGGTCCCCTGAGCACCGCCAGGAATAATTCCTGAGTGCAGAGCCAGGAGTAACCCCTAAGCATTGCCAGGTGTGACCAAAAAAAAAAAAAAAAAAAAAAAAAAAGGCTAATTTAAATTATCTTAGTTTAGACTAATTTTATTTGAAAACATGCATGTTAATGCGTGGAGAGTTATATTGTATCTGAATGGTAAAATGTACAACTACTATCTACATTTTCTGATTGTTTTATCTCTAGTTTTTTAGAAGTACCCAGACTTGACATAGAAAATCCTCCTGGAAGCTTTAGATGATGCAAACCTCTGGATTCCTCAAAGTGAAAATCATGCTGCTTGGATAAAAACATTGACTTGTGCTATTTTGGATTGTGGAGGCACAAAAAGTGAAGTTCTTCAGTTATTAAAGCCAATGTGTGAAGTAAGAGATTGATGACCTTGATTGCTTTGACTAATCCCTTCCTATCATTGCAGTTTCCTCTTGAGCTTTTATTTAAAAAGTCTGCTTCTCCTGTTCCATTTGACTCCAGCTTACATATTTATAACCTTTGCATCTAAAAAAAGAGTTCTGTGGAATTGTACATCATCAGTTTTGGAGGGTGGAGAAGTTTGAGCTACATATGGCACTAGTCAGGGATTGTACCTGCCTGTGCTTAAGGGACCAATTGTGAGACTGAGGATTGACCATTGGCCTCATGCAAGGCAAGCACTTAACACTTAGGCTTTTTCTCTCACCTCCTGTACATCATCTGTCTGTAACATCAGCTATTCTCAGCTCTTCTGAATGCCTCACAGTACACCTTTGCTTATGCAAAAGATTTTAGATGTAGGCATAGTAGATGCCTAATGGGAGTCTTAAGTAATTTTCTTTATTGCTAATTAAAATACTGGGGCCGGAGTGATAGTATAACAGGCAGGGTGTTTGCCTTGTACACAGCGGGTTCGATACCGCGGCATCCCATATGGTCCCCGGAGTGCCTGAGGTAATTCCTGAGTGCAAAGCCAGGAGTAACCCCTGAGCATCGCCGGGTATGGTCCAAAAAAGAAAAAAAATAATTAAACATCTACTCCCAACTTTATTTTATTTGTTTGTTTGTTTATTTGTTTGTTTATTTTGCTTTTTGGGTCACACCCAGCAATGCTCAGGGGTTACTCCTGGCTCTGCACTCAGGAATTACTCCTGGCGGTGCTCGGGAACCATATGGGATACAGAGGATCGAACCCAGGTCGACCGGCGTGCAAGGCAAACGCCCCTACCCACTGGACTATCGTTCCAACCCCCCAACTTTATTTTAAAAGAACTATTACTTATTTTCTTGAGTGGAAAAAAAGTAGGAGAGTTAGTATTGATAGTTTAGAGGGTATAGAACAGTTTATGTTAATAGAATGAAGGCACATACAAATCAAAGTTGATATGTTTTATCAAATGTCATTCAAAAAAAGCACAATATAATGATACTTTTGGATTTTAGAATTAACCTGATTTATAATATGGTCAAGTATGATTCAGCAGAAATGTAAACATAAAATATCTGACTAGGTTAAACATATACTGATTATTTACTATGAACTAATGGAGAAATGAGTCTTTTGGTCAAGTACTGTGATTGAGAGAAGTTGGAAAAGCAGCTTTGTTTCTCTAGGAGAAATGTGGACAGTGAGAATCCGGCACCTGTCCACCTCAGCACGAGGCCGCGAGCAGCACACACAGTCATCTCATATGGAAACAGAATTTTCAGCAAATTGTGGTTTTAGACCAGAAGATAAGATGTTTGAAGAATAAATATATGTCACCTCATTCCCTAGTTTCTTAGATTCACTTTCAAAAAATTTCAAACATTTTGTGAGCCGGAGCGATAGCCCAGCGAGTAGGGCGTTTGCCTTGCACGCGGCTGGCCTGTGCCGACCCGGGTTCAATCCCCGGCATCCCATATGGTCCCCGAGCACCGCCAGGAGTAATTCCTGAGTGCAGAGTCAGGAGTAACCCCTGAGCATCACCGGTGTGACCCAAAAAAGCAAAAAATAAATAAATAAATAAATAAATTTCAAACATTTTTAAACATGTTTTTTTTCTAAATCTGTCTTTTTTAAAAAAAAAGGAAAAAAATTGAGCTGCAGAGATCGCGATAGCGGATTAACGCATTTATTTACCTCATGAGCCACTGGCCCAGGTGTGATAAGGTTTCTAAGCAGAGGGCAAGGAGGAGTAGGCCCTGAGCACAGCTGGGTATGACCCAAAATATATATATATAAAAAAAGAGAGCGAAAGAGAGGGAGAGAAAGTTTGCAGTTGGGGCACACTTGATCTCGTGTCTGTGGTAGGTGATGAACTGTATGAAAGCAAGCTTGAGGGGCTGGAACAATAGCACAGCGGGTAGGGTCTTGCAAGTGGCCAAAACGGGTTCAATCCCTGGCATCCCTATGCCCCGTGACACCCAGCCTCCTCCTCTCCCCCCGGCACCGCCGAGTAATTCCTGAGTAAAGAGCCAGGAGTAACCCCTGAGTGTTGCCAGGTGTGATCCAAAAAAAAAGAAAAAGCAAAGTTTGAGTACTGTTCATATATCACATACATCAAAGCATTTTTGCTTTGGAATAGACCACAAGTAAATCTAAATTGAATACTCAGGTTTGTTAAAAATCTAAATATAAAAGAAAAAGAAAATGTTCAAGATGATTTTACACTAAATTCAGAAAATGTGTAAAAATCAGATTTTTGGTTTTCCTCCTAAGCATTGTGACCCATTTTCTTTTTACTTAGAAAACTCTTCGGACACATGTGTCTGTCTTTCATTGGGAGGACAGAGTAGAGGGGATAAGCTGTGGTCAGGGAAAACCAGAGGTTATTCCTGGTGATTCCGAGCCAGCCAGGTCTCCTGGTCAATGTCGGGCCCTGTGATGTCAGGAATTACCTCTTGCCTCCCTGGCAGTGTTCAGGGGACTCCGTGGCAGCACCCATTGATACATGAAGGACCGTGCAGGTCAGGGTCCAACACGCTGGCGTTACTGAGCCCCATACACTCTCTCCAGACTCTGTCTCTCTGCGTTCGGACCACACCCATTGGTGTCCAGGACTGACTCCTGGCTCTGTGCCTAGGATCACTTTTAGGGGACTTGGGAACCATATGTACCAGGGTGCCAGGGGTTGTACCGGTCACCGTGTGCAAGGGGAGCACTTACCAGCTGTTCTCTCTGACCACAACCTCTTTTTTCATAAAGTTAATATATTAGTAACAGTGAATGATCATAGGTATATTCATAATACATTCCACACACATAGTCTTTGTTTTAGCTGTTTGATTCTTCTTTCAAACTATATACTGTATTTGTGTATTTTAGGTGAAAGCTGACTTTTTGTCAGACTGTGCTTCCATACTTGATTCATGATATTTTGTGCCAAGATAGAGATGAATCATGGAGAAATCTGCTTTCTGCACATATTCAGGGATTTTTCACTAATTGTTACAGACTGTCCTCGCAAACAAGCCGATCCACAACCCCAGCAAATTTGGATTCAGGTATTCATTTCTGATTAATTTCTAGTACTTACACTGTTAAATTCTCAGCTCTTGAGAAAGGTAAGCTTGTTTAAATCCTATCAAGATGCTTATTAATCTGAATTCCATAATTGAAGGCTCATCTCTTTTGGTGTCTGTGCACTCTCTTGGGTGACCACTGTGCGCCTAACATGAGCCTTCCGCTCTCTCCCCTTCCCTTTACCCACGCCTGTCTCTTCACAGGGTCCTCTTGAAATCTGTCTGCAAGTCTGAACCAGAAAGCTCTCCTACACGTTCATCGGGTTCTCCTACACATTCAACTGGCGGAAATCCTGCCGGTTCTGTTGATGATGTTAGTCTATTTCTCTCCCTGTCTCCACTGCCCTTACTGCTTTCTAGCTCTTTCAGCAGAGCTGAAATTACTTCAGTAAATTCTCCAAGTTCTTTGGTTTCAAATCAACGCAGAGTAGTTCCGATTCTTGGGTCACTATCCTTTCCTCTTCGTGTAATGAACTTTTACTCTTCTGCCAGAAATCACTTTTTCTGAGAAACTCTTCCCAATACTCTGCTTTCTATATGTCTGGACAGTTTTCTGTGCTTCCTGTAACATTATCACCTTTTACAGGCTCTCTCACTAACCAGTGAGCTCTGTGTGCTTGGAAATGGTCTTACTCATGGTTGTACACCAAGCAACTGGTATATAAAAACTCCTAGATAAATGTTTATTGAGTCAGTGAACTAGACCCTTCATAAATCAGAATGGTAAGAGCAGGGGCTGTGGCTCTTTGGTAGGATATATGTTGAGGGTTTGACCTCTGGCACCGCAAACAATTTTTCAGTTCTCAGTTTTATTACAAGCAGTGAGCACAGTAGTTTTTTTTTCTAAAGGTAGATCTAAACCAGGAATACAGCCCCGTGGTAGTGTATGTTTCACAAGTATGAAGGTTTGATTGTAGGATTTTCAGGGTTTATTTTAGCGCATGCAAGCATGTATGCACATGTCCGTGCACACACATACACACACACACACACACACACACAACCAAACCAATTTTGTGATTGATACTGCCCACCAGCACCTTTTAAGAAGAGGAAGGCAGACGCAGATGACAAGTTGTTTAAGCATGTGTGCCTGGACTGAAAGGTTTTCTGGTTTCCAGAGTCGGAGAACCTTTCTCGGTGTGTCCTGGATAAAAAGTCCCAGAGAACGATGCTTGCTGTTGTGGACTACATGAGGAGACAAAAGAGGTAACAGTGAATATTGCTGCTTGCGTTTGGGCTTGGGAGTGGGACTCATTACCATGGGCTGAAATTATTTGTTTAGTCTTTTGGGGGTAATACCCAGCAGTGCTCCCAGGGGTTACTCCTCTTTACTCAGGTATTACTTCTGGCAGTGTTCGGGGACCAAATGGGATGCCAGGATTGAGGCAGCATTGAACCTGCCCCAGGCATTGAACCTGGCGCTTTCAAAGCAAAAACCCAACCTATTGTCCTATAGTTCTGGCCCTGGGCTGAATTTTAACAGGTTGGTTTTAGGTGATCCCGCTACAAGGTGCAATAATCAACTCTGTGACTCCTCTACTTGTAGCCCACATTCAGTGGCACTCAGGAAAGCTAGCATCGGGAGTATAGAATTCTAGTCCCAACTACCAGCAACTGTGTGTGTCTTAAGCCATTCCACTTTGGGGATTTTAGTTTCATTCATCTATGCAGGTCAGCAACTGTGTGTGTCGGACGCGATTCCACTTTGGGGATTTTAGTTTCATTCATCTGTGCAGGTGAGAGCAGCGAGTCATTTTTCAGGCTGCACTCAGCAGTGCTTAGGGCTGCTCCCAGCTCTGTACTTGGGGTCTCCCTGCAATGCCAGGCATCAAACCAGGATCATCTGAATGCAAGGCAACCTGAACCTCTGCACTCTCTTAGCCCCAGACACATGCTTTTCAGCTATGTACCAGGTTCCTCACAGTCTCTGATCTTTCTGAGGCAGTATTTGTTTCTCAATTCTGATCGATTCTTTTACAGTGTAGATCTTGTTTCCTGTTATTTCTCATGAGATTTCTAAAGCAGTGAGTCCAGGAATTGATAGAGTAGGTGATTTCCAGAGTTAACCGATCTTTGACTTTCTCCCAGACCGAATATGGGAGAAAAATAAAACCTGTCTAGCTGGGAAACTGCCTCACGCACCAGATCAACAGAGCAAAACCAGTTCGAGCCCAGGTAGGCGGCTTCCCGGCGGGAATCACTGGGAATTGGTCAGATGGAGTCAGGGGTCGGCCATTCCCCCTCCATTTTGTCGAGCCTGGTGGCCCCGCCCAGGAGCTGCCCGGGGCCATCTGCTATAACATGAAGAGCCTCACAAGCGGCTGGGGAGGCTGGAACTCGGCTCGCCCGGGCCCAGCTGACTATGGGGCCCCCGGGAGGACAGATGGATTTTGGGAGGGGCCCGTCACCTCTGGGCCCCCGGAAGCAGCCAGATGAGACTCGCCTATCACACTAGCCACCATTTTCGCTGTCGGATGCCGGGAAACTGCCTCACGACCAGATTAACATTGCAAAACCAGTTTGAGGGGCTGGAGCGATAGCCCAGCGGGTAGGGCGTTGCCTTGCACGCTGCCAGCCTATGCTGGCCCAGGTTCAATCCCCGGGCGTCCCATATGGTCCCCCGAGCACCGCCAGGAGTAATTTCTGAGTGCAGAGCCAGGAGTAACCCCTGAGCATTGCCGGGTGTGACCCAAAAAGCAAAAAAAAAAAAAACCAGTTTGAGCCAGGTTGCGCAGCTGCTTGCAGCCGCAAGAGTCCATTAAAATAGTGGAAACAGTAATGTCTTTTAATGCACTGCATTCCACAATGTGCAGGAAGGTTTGGCGGGAGGGAGAGATAAAGAGGAGAGAAATGACATACAGAACACGCCAAGTAGTTGAGGTGTGGAAGGGGAGGGAGGTGGGGACATTGGTGATGGGAGATGGGTTTGGGTGGAGGGATGGGTGTTGGAACACTGTAGAACCAAAATCTACATGAGCATCTTTCTATTGTATGTCTAAAATGGTGTAATAGGGGGAGCGATAGCCCAGCGGTAGGGCGTTGCCTTGCACGCGGCGGCCTGCTGCCAGCCCGGTTCGATCCCTGGCATCCCATATGGTCCCCCGAGCACCGCCGGAGTAATTCCTGAGTGCAGAGCCAGGAGAAACCCCTGAGCATTGCCGGGTGTGACCCAAAAAGCAAAAAAAAAAAAAAAAAAAAAAGGTGTAATAAAATTGGGGGAAATAATAAAATAAAATTAAATTAAAAAAAAATAAAACCTGTCTAAATGTATTTATATCTTCGGATCAGAGAGATTAAGGCACATGCCTTGCATATGTGCATCCCAGCAGCAACACCTCCGGCAACACATGGACCCCGGAATACCAGGTGTGGCTCTAGAACCCCTGAGCACTGCCAGGGTGCTCCAGGTAATCCCTGGTACCACAGGGCCTGAGCAGAACCACTTCCATCCTCAGACCGCTCCATTAAACAACCATTCAGTTGGCTGAGAATCACTGGGTGGGATTCCCAAGGACCTCTTGCAAATTAATTAATCACAAATTTATTAATTCAATTAATCGCAAATTTTATTGATTGCACATTTCTTTGATTAATTGTACGCTAATTTCTTTTAACCAAAGCAAATTAATTTCTTCGATATACCATTCCATTTTGAATGTTCCTAAGAAGTGTTAGGAACTGGAGTGGTTTCAGGTGGTGGAACAGCACAAACTCTGCCTGTGGCAGACCTTGGTTTAGGTCCCTGGTTTCACATTGCCTCTCCATCCCCAGCATTGCACGGCTGTGCCATGCCCGTAAGTCTGAGCACCACAATGACTCGAAAAAAGATCACTTTTTGTTTTGCACCAGATGTTGTTTTGAGAAACTCATGAGTCTATTTACCCAGAGTAAAGCATCTCTTTTCTTGGTGTTGAAAGACAGTATCATTTTGGATTTTTTTTTGGTTTGTTTGTTTGTTTTATTGAGGTAGAATGATGCTGTTATGGGCAGGCCTTGTAAAAGATTCCTTAGGGCCGGGCTAGTCCAAGGGTAGGGCATTTGCCTTGATGCGGCGGCCTGTGCTGGCCCGGGTTCAATCCCCAGCATCCCATATGGTCCCCCCGAGCACTGCCAGGAGTAATTCCTGAGTGCAGAGCCAGGGAGTAACCCCTGAGCATCGCCTGGTGTGACCCCAAAAAGCAAAAAAAAAAAAAAGACAAATTCCTAGCATTCAGTTTTAATTTTTTTTTTTTTTGTTTTGTTTTTGGGTCACATCCAGCAATGCTCAGGGGTTCCTGAGTGGCTCTGCACTCCAGGAATCACTCCTGGTGGTGCTCGGGGACCATATGGGATGCCAGGATCGAACCCGGCCGGCACAGGCCGGCCGCCTTACAAGGCAAATGCCTTACCCGGCTGGGCTATTGCTCTGGCCCCTCAGTTTTAATTTTGAATGGAATCTTTGAGAAAATTCCTTTAGAAAATCCGAATGGGTCAAGACCAAGTCTAGTAAGTAGAAGCTTTGTGATCTCAGAACTTCAGACTCCTCAGAATATCTGTAATCCAGTATATGTTATGTGATAGGCACTTTATTTACCAGCTTTAATAAGTCCATTCATTATTGCAGCCCTCAGAATAGTTTTATTCCCTGGTTTTACAAATGAGGAAATGGAGACTTTAGCAGTTGCCAAAGGCATTACAGCTTATAAATTGTGCAGCCTGATTTGGGCTAGCTGAATCCCACCACACATCCTGTGTTCTTTTCCACTACTCTGTTCTCTATGACATCAGTTCTGAAAGTTATTGGAGCAGAGTGATAGAGTAGCTGTTAGGGCTCTTGCATTGCACAGGGCTGACTCAGGTTTGATCCTTGGCACCCATGTTCCCTGAGCCTTAGCAATTAGTAACACTGAGCACAGAACCAGGAGGAAGCCCAGAGTATGCTCAGGTGTGACCAGAAAACAACGCCTCCTCCAAAGTGGAGCATTTTTATTTTTTTATTTTTTTACTTTTTGGGGTCACACCCGGTGATGCTCAGGGGTTACTCCTGGCTCTGCACTCAGGAATTACTCCTGGTGGTGCTCAGGGGACCATATGGGATGCCAGGGATCGAACCCTGGCCAGCATGGGCTGGCCGCTTGCAAGGCAAACACCCTACCTGCTGGGCTATTGCTCCGGCTCCAAGTGGAACATTTATAATCCCTTCCCATTCTGACCTACTATTATGGCAGTGGAAAATTCTGATGATTGTCTAGTCAACTAAGAAAATGAAGTTCTGTTTTAGAGGAGCTAATTGAAAGAAATATTTTCATTAAATTGGCCATTTGAAAAAGATCTGATTGTTTTTCGTTCTCGACCTGGTTCCACCCATGACATCTGGGTGGAGGATTAGTGTGAACCCCAAATTAATGTGGGATGCTGGCCTGTAGCTTTCATCTGATCCACTACCCTACAGAATTTGTGATTCAGAAATAAAAGTTGGGCTCTTAAGGAAGTGTGGACTTTGCAGAAAAGCCACATTTATTTGGAGGTACTTTTAAGTCGCACTCTCTACCATTCTGTTTGCATGCTTCTGTTAGATACTGAAACCAAAGACCCGACATGACGTCCTCTTTAATCCTTGTTTCAGGCCGTCTTCGGGAACCGTGTTTGATGACGCCTTCTGGCTGGAGCTGAATTACCTGGAGGTGGCCAAGGCAGCCCAGTCCTGTGCGGCTCACTTCACGGCCCTGCTCTACGCAGAAATCTACGCGACAAGAAAAGACTGGAGGATCAGGAGAGAAGGTAATGGCGCTGAGCACTGACTACCCTTTCACCTTGAGGAAGGATTTCAGTTTGAGGGGAAAAAGGTCCTGAAGAAACTGGAATAAGTTTCTAGGTCAGTAATATAGATGCTGTCTCTTAGACATTACTTACTTAGTGTATCAGATTATTGTTACAGACACTACACATGGCCTGAATTCAAAATTGCAGTTGTGGAGCCGTGACGGGGATGCTGCCGGGGTCCCCAACAGTACTGGGAAGCGAGTTCCCTACATCCGGAGCTGGCGGGGAATGGATGAAAACTCAGGAATCCAGCACAGGTTTTAAAATGCTTTACTTTTCACAGATTTAGGCATATAAATCAATAGTAGGAAAAACCCTGTGCTTAGGATTCCCGGCTAGAACCCCAGCCACATGTAGGCCAAGATGGCGGCCACCACGTGTTAAGGCCCTGTAAAGAGGAGACAAAGACAAGACTCCCAAGAAGAGTGCAAGCCCCAAAAGAGAGCCCCAAAAAAAAAAAAGAGAGAGCAAGAGAGGAAGTAGGCTAGTTTTATACCCCTGCAACTCAGACCTCCCACTATTATGGGAAGCAGGAAGGGTCAAATGCCCTCAGGTAATTTCTCCCAGCACCTCTCCTAGGCCCTTTTATATGCTAATGTTTTGAGCCAAGATCTGCCTGGAAATGCCTTTATAGGGTAGAGAAGGGGGTTTCTGAGATGGCATGTCTCTGTACCAAAGACTATACTAACGCCAGTTAAAAATTTCTCCAAGCCTTCACAAGAGTCTCGGTCTACTTCACGGTAGTTTTGATTTTTGTTGCCTTTGAGTTATCAGGGAGCCATGCTTGCTTGATTGGAGGGAAACAGAATTTCTCTCTGGTCTAATTGCTTAGAGATCCAACGTGGCCAGGCAAATATGCTGGTGAGATCTAGCTAGTCCCACGATGATTGTGGTAGCATGAAAGAATATTTATACCATCTAGTACAGAATACATGGTCAGATAAACTGCCACATTTAAACTACCCCCCTAATCTATGAAGTGACCTGCAGGAGGCAATCCAGGGCAGATGCAGAGGCTTTTAGGTGTCCTGCAACAGGGCCGGAGCGATAGCCCTGCTGGTAGGGCTTTGCCTTGCCTGCACCCGGCCGGCCCAGGTTCTATTCCCGGTGTCCCATATGGTCCCCTAAACACCGCCAGGAGTAATTCCTGAGTGCAGAGCCAGGAATAACCCCTGAGCATTGCTAGGTGTGATCGAAAAATAGCAAAAAAAAAAAAAAAATGTAGTTGCTTTCAGAACTGTTTAATGCATGGTTTAAAGCTGACACCTTGGAGTAGATGGGCCTGAGTCCTAATCCTGTCCATGCTTGATTATAAGTCATACCTTGAGTATATGTAGAGTTGTTGATCTACTCTGGTAATAGATCACTTTCTGTTTCAGGGTGACTGACTTTTGCTAGTTTACTGGACTGGGTATTAAGTGGTATTTTGGTGTACTTTAACTTCTGTATATGTCATTGCTGATGTTGAATCTGAGGTAAACCACTGGTTTGGATGATAGAAGTCTTTTAAAGTAATTAAGGTATATTGCTCACATATGAGTTGTTGCTAAAATTAATTCTCATTCAAAGATTTCATGTTCACATCTGCTTTTTACAGTTGGAGTAAATGGTTTTATGTTTTGGAGTAGGGACAGTTCATTATGCTTTATGTGTAATCTTTGTTATTGTTTTCTGTCAGTTTTTGGTATGTGTATCAGTGCATTTTCAAATAATATGACCTCATTAAAAGAAGTAATTTTTTTTTGTAACAAATAGAAATCTTATGTTTGAAGAAGAAAGCCAAAGTACAACTATTTCTAGTTTGAGTGAGAAAAGTAAAGAAGAAACTGGAATAAGTTTACAGGTTAGTATTTCAGATCCTATTTTATAGTAATATTTCTTTATTACATTCAGTTATTTTGTTATAAAAACTATACAGATATCATTGGATTTTCAAACTAAAGTTTCTTTTCAGATTTGGTCCCATACATATAATTTCATAGTTAGAGATTTAGGCCTCAGAGTAGACAAACTTGAATTCTAATACTTAGTATTACCACCTCGTTGCATACTTACTTAAAATAATTACTTAAAATGTGGATTCATTTATCAGAAAGATGGAAGTAAAACTTCCTAATACAGTGAGTATATTTTCTCCCATAGTATCACTGTCTTCCCGTTCATCATTGATTTGCTCGAGCAGGCACCAGTAACATCTCAATATGACCTGTCTCATGCAAGTAGATCCCCAGGGCACCTGCTTGCTCCAGGAACATAAAGAGCCTCAAACCATTCCATCAGGTCATGGGAATGAGGTCTATAATTGCTACTGGTATTTGGCATATCAAATACGACACGGGTAGCTTGCCAGGCTCTGCCGTGTGGATAGCATACTCTTGTAGTCATCTCTAACTCAAGCATTTATTGATGAACCGCGTGGCCGCTTGGCGCCGCACCTGAGCCGGACTGTGATAGGCTGGTCTGCTGGGTGGAGGTCTGATGAGGGGAAGTCTGGATGTGGAAAATGGAGGCCCTCATGGAGTGGGGGTCGTCTGGCTTATTGCAAGGCTCTGCTGGGGTGGTGGGCCTGGGCTAGAACCAGCCATCGCTCCCGGCGCCTCGTGAGCGACTGGGCACAGGGAGAGCCAGTAGCAGCTCTGCCCCATGTCTGTGAGTCTCTGGTTCAGCATACCTGGGCCGGATTGAAAAAAAAACTGCTTCCCACTCTGCCACCTCCCTCGCATCTCCTCTGGCCACGCCGTGCCTCTCCTCGGGTCCAGGAACGCGGCAAAGCTTCCTTGGAATACCTCGGCTCTTGCCCTTCCTTCTACCTGCAGAGCATTCCCGGGCACCGTCCCAGGCCCGGTGCCTTCGGTAAAGCACCGTCCCGGCTTCCATACCCTCCCCTCGTCTCACGACCCTCCTCCTCGTTACCTGGCGCAGCCAACGCCGGAGCCGATCTAGTATCTCATTAATTTTCTTTGAAGCACTTAAATATTTGCTAACTCATTTATTGCATGAGTTATGTTGGGTAGACTGCTGCTTCTATAAATTTCTTAGTATTTACTTTTTTTTTTTTTTTTTTGCTTTTTGGGTCACACCAGGCAATGCTCAGGGGTTTCTCCTGGCTCTGCACTCAGGAATTACTCCTGGCGGTGCTTGGGGACCATATGGGATCCCGGGATCGAACCCGGGCCTGCATGGTCCGGCCGCATGCAAGGCAGATGCCCTACCCGCTGGGCTATCTCTCCGGTCCCCCTTTTTTTTTTTTTTTTTTTTGCTTTTTTGGGTCACACCCGGCGACGCTCAAGGGTTACTCCTGGCTCTGCACTCAGGAATTACTCCTGGCGGTGCTCGGGAGAACATATGGGATGCCAGGGATCGAACCCGGGCTGGCACAGGCAAGCTGTGTGCAAAGCAAACACCCTACCCGCTGGGCTATCACTCCGGCCCAGTATTTACTTTTTAGTGTGTGTGTGTGTGTGGGGGGGGTTATACGCAGCGATGCTCAGGGGTTACTCCTGGCTCTGCACTCAGGAATTACTCCTGGTGGTGCTCGGGGACCATGTGGGATACCAGAGATTGAACTTGGGTCAACCAAGTGCAAGGCAACCACGCTACCCACTGTACTATGGCTCCAACGCAGTATTTACTCTTAAATTGGTTTACTATACTGTCTGGTATTCGTACTGAATTTTTTGGTTAAATCATGCCTCTGCAATCACCTTCCCAACTTTGATGAAGCTTCCTTTTTTTTCCAGCTTGTCTCCTATGTTTTTGAAAGCAAGGAATATGCATAAGAAGTTCCCCTACTTACTATTTGACATAGAAATCTCCAGACTTCTATTCCCATTATAACCTTCCCTTTTGTTACAGTAGAGAAAACATAAACTTCCAAAAAATATTATACTGTGCTCCCTCTCAATATAGCCAAACATTTCCAAGCTTCTCCCATTAAAACCCTTCTCTTTCAGGGCCAGGGCAGTGGTCCAAGGGGTAGGGTGTTTGCCTTGCACACGGCCGACCCAGGTTCGTTCCCTGGCACACCATATGTTCCCCTGAGCCCCACCAGGAGTGATTCCTGAGTTCAGAGCCAAGAGTAACCCCTGAGCATCGCCAGGAGTAATTCCTGAGTTCAGAGCCAAGAGTAACCCCTGAGCATCGCCAGGTGTGGCATCAAAAACCTCCTTCAAATAAACCCAAAGTGATTTCCCTCTTCCCTATGTTCTCTCTTAAATATCACCTTTTCCATCACCCTTCTGAGCTGACTTTATGGAAGAGTTGTCTGTCCAGCTCTGGCCATTGCCTCCTCCCCTCACACTCCCCCACTGAAATAAACCCTTGATAATGATAGCCATAAACGTCTCCTTTCTTCCGTAGTCACCGTGTATTCAGTTTTGTTAGCACTAACCACAACATCCATGCCCTGACTGCAATGACTTGTCTCCACCCCTTTTTTGTTCTTTCTTTGTGTGTGTGTGTGTGTGTGTGTGTGTGTGTGTGTGTGTGTGTGTGTGTGTGTGTGTGTGTGTGTGTGTGTGTGTTGGGGGTGGATTGAATTCCGGGTTCCCATAGAAAAGCACCCTCTGGGTCATCCCCTGGCCCTCTGCCAGTTTTTTTTTTTTTTTTGGTTGTTTTTGGGTCATACCCGGCAATGCTCAGGGGTTACTCCTGGCTCTGCACTCAGGAATGACTCCTGGCGGTGCTCGGGGACCATATGGAATGCGGGGATCGAACCCAGGCGGCATGGGCCAGCCGCGTGCAAGGCAAACGCCCCTACCGCTGGAACCTCTGCCAGTTTTGATTCTCTGCTCGTGAACTTTTTCTTCCCTTTCTGCCTCTTTACAATCAACCTCTTACTGAATGTTTTCAGTATCTTCTGTGTGCCAGGCACTGTGCTAGGCTAGGGTACAGAGCTAACTTGATTTCATGTTTATGAGCAGAAAGTTTAAAACTCCAGAAGCACGTTTATGGCTAGAAAAAGGTTAAGTAGAATTATAGAATTTATTTGTGTTTGAAAAAGTACTTCTTGGAGCAACTATTGATAGAACAGTTAGGTTGCTTGATCATTTTTGGAGAGGTGGTTAGTGACCAATTTTCTTCTTGTATCACTTGTATCGCTTGACTTCCTGCTGATCATCGAATTGCTTGAGCGGCACCAATAACCTCTCCATAGTCCTGTCACATGCTAGTGAAGCCCAAGGGCATCTGCTCCAGGAACATGAAGAGCCTCAGACTATTCCTTCATGAAGGTCATGGGAATGAGGACTATAATTGTTACTGGTATTTGGCAGATCAAATATGACACGGGTAGCTTGCCAGGCTCTGCTCTGCTGGTGGGATACTCTTGTAGTCACCTCTAATCTCGAGTATTTATTGATGAACCGTGCTGCTGCGTGAGCCGGGCTTCTGATTAGCTCTTCTGCTGGGTGGAGCTCTTACGAGTGGGGAGTCCAGATGTGGAAAATGGCAGCCCTCATGGTGTGGGGGTTCCTCTGACTTCTTGTGAGGCTCTGCTGGGGTGGCAGGCCAGGGCTAGAACCCGCCTTTCCTCCCTGGCGCCTTGTGATCAGCTGGGCACACGGAGAGCCCATAGCAGCTCTGGCCGTGTATGTGAGTCTCTGGATCAGCATACCTGGACTGGGCTTGAAAAAGACTGCTGCTGGAGGGTCTCTGATGAGCCGGGCTGTGATCAGCTCTTCCACTGGGTGGAGCTCTGACGACTGGGGAGTCCAGATATGGAAAATGGCGGCCTTCATAGTGTGGGGGTTCCTCTGGCTTCTTGGGTGGTGGGCCAGGGCTAGAACCCGCCTTCCCTCCCAGGCGCCTTGTAATCAACTGGGCATAGGGAGAGCCGGTAGCAGCTCTGCCCTGGCTGAGCTTTTTTGGGGAGGCAGTTAGTGACCAATTTTCTAGAAATATACTCTGCCTTTTTCTCTTTTCATTTGTATTTTACTCCAGTCATTTTTCCTTCAGTTACTTGCTCCTTAATGGTGCCGGGATTCAACCCAGAGCCTTACATGTTCGAGACATGCCTCCCAGCCCTGAGATGACTTTTTTTATTAAATATTTTATTATACCACCGTGAGATATACAATTACAACGTTGTTCATGTTTAGAGGTTTCGGTCACATATTTTCCAGCACCCCGCCCTCCACCAGTGCCCATTTCCCACCACCAATGTCCCCAATTCACCCCCATAGCCTGCCTAAATGGCAGGTTCTTTACCTGAGATGACCTTTAAACAGAATGAGTTATTTATTTTCTAGGCAAGTTCTACAAAAGATTCGAGTCATCACAACACTTCCATAATAAATATCACACTTTACCAATTGTATTTTCCTTGTTTTCCTCCTTTGAAAAATCATGACGTTTACTTCTTTTTGGTGGAAAGAGGGGGGGGAGACACGTGCCCAACGGTGCTCAGGGACTCAGGAAACATACATGGCGCTGGGAATTCAAACAGGAGTAGGTGGGCTGGAAGGCAAGGGCCTTAGCTCCTGTCTCATTCATGACCTTCATTTTGTTCTAAATCACTTTTCAAAGCTCAGGCTAGATGGGTTTAGTACAGTTCTAGTTGTTGACAGACTTGTTTTTGTGATTATTTTTCCTTGTATTAAAAACATGGCAGGGGCCAGAGTGATAGCACAGTGGGTAGGGCGTTTGCCTTGCGCGGCTGACCTGGGTTCAATCCCTGGCATCCCATCTGGTCCCCCTGAGCACCGCCAGAAGTAATTCCAGAGCAAAAGCCAGAAGTAACCCCTGAGTGTCACCGGGTGTGACCCAAAAAGCAAAAAAATAAAAAAAAGGCAGATTGTGACTCATGAAACTATTGGTTAGGAGTCCACAACCATTCTGTTGCCCATGAGTCTGTTATGCTAATGACTTAAATCTCAGTATATATTCTAATATATTTTACTTTTATAATAAACGTAGAAAGTTGTGAATTACCCATTGGCCATGATATAAGTTCAGATTCACTCAGTTCATGAAGTGCTATTCTTCATTCCAGTTTTTTCTTTTCCATGTTTTAGGATTTGCTCTTAGAAATCTACAGAAGCATTGGAGAGCCGGATAGCCTGTATGGTTGTGGCGGAGGAAAGGTCTTACAGCCCCTCACCAGGTAAAGCTGCATTTCTTTGAGATCATGGCAGAACAGTTCTGTTCTTGATGGAGCTTTGAGCACAATGGATTCAAAGGAATTTTAAAACTCTCTTCTTCCAGACTTGAACTTATGAGCATGAAGCCATGTGGGGAAAGCCCTTGTCACGTATGACCTGGAGACAGCCATCTCGCGTCAGCCCGCCAGGCTGGAATCATTCAGGTCGCTGGTCCCCTGCTTTGGCAGAGCGCACTGCATAATCTTCACCCCCCACGCCCTGTTTGTTGGTTTGTTTTTTCAGTAATGCCGGCACAATATTTGGAAAGCTTCACATAAGAGTCACACTCCAGTTTCTTTGCAAAGAAAAAATAGGCAACCCAAATGCCTAACAATAGGTGAATGGATAGAGAAGTTACAGTATACATACATACACAGTGGAATAGTTTGCCACTAAAAGCTAAAATCATGAAATTTGGAAGGAACAGGCTACCTTGCTAAGCAGAACAAGTCTGGGGAGAAAGACAGATACAGGTGATCTTATTTATCTATGGCCCATAGAGAAACAGACCTAGGGAGTACATATGAAATGAAAACAAACCCTCGGCTGGGACTGTAAAACTGAGCACCAGGCAGTTGGGGCAGGAGCGGTGGTCGGAACACCGGAAAGGCGAGGTGCTAGCCGTGATGTTGGATGGTGGGGGATCTCAGGCGCTCTGGATATGGTGGGTACATCAAAGCCACCAGCAGTGTAACACTGTTGTAGCCATGTTAACCTATCATAAAAATGCTAATTATTAAAATAATAAATGTTTAAAAAGAAGAATACATTAGCATAAAAATGAGCGGTAATTATATAGTGAAATACAGCATTTCAGTGTGTCAGTGGAATATTTATTTGCACAACCTGATGACTTGTCGCTAGGTCAGAATGTAGCCTCTTTCCCAGGCAGTGGGCTAGTCACTCGGGGAATATCGGAGAGATCACTGACCAAAAGATAACTTGACTGGTTGTTAGCAAACAATGAGACATTTCCTCATCGTCTGCCGTGTGCCAGATAGTGTTAGTAAGTGCTTCACATGAAACATCTCTTGTGAGCTAGTTCTTATAGTTTGCTTTGGAGCTGGTCCCAGAACTTCTGTTATTAGGTAATATTTCTCAGCTGTTTATGTGTCAAATAGTAGAGCCCTTTGCACTATGTCTTTGTGTTTGGATAAACAGCATTTTGAGTTGGAGGTAGGAGACCTTTAGGGGCCACATCTGGCTGTGCTCAGGGCTTTATCATGGCTCCATGCTCAGGAGTCACTCCTGGTGGTGCTCAGGGAGCCATCTGCAGTGTCTAGGAGCATACCTGAGCCAGCCATAGGCAGCCTCTCTGCCATCTTCTAGCCCTATTTTGGGATTTTTTTTTTCTTTTTGGGGTCACACCAGCGATGCTCAGGGGTTACTCCTGGCTCTGCACTCAGGAATTACTCCTGGCGGTGCTCAGGGGACCATATGGGATGCCGGGATTGAACCTGGGCCAGCATAGGCTGGCTGCGTGCAAGGCAACGCCCTACCCGCTGGGCTGTCGCTCCAGCCCTCTATTTTGGGATTTTTAAGAGATGTTAAAAATCTCTTAGAATATGTGGATTAAGCCTTAGCCTGTGACGAAATTTTTAAAGTTAACCATATGTGTTGGATGCTTTACTTTTTCCATCTGATAGTTGTCTTTTATTTCTGACTTTCTTTTTTTTAAATCCTTGCACAGGCCTTGCAGAATCTGGGACTCCACCATATTCTTTCTGTATATTTGAAAGGACTCGATGATGAGAATAAGGAGTGGGGAGCAGAGCTTCAGGAGCTTCATTACCAAGCAGCGTGGAGGAACATGCAGTGGGACCAGTGCGTTGCTGTGAAGTAAGTGTCTGACAGTGTGTCATTTCTCCACTAGAAACAGTAATCTGAGTTTCGTTGCCGTTGCTGGTTTTGGGGGACTTGGGGACAACTGAACTTTGTCAGTGCTGTGAGCTGCTCTCACTCCCTGCGTGGCGTTGCCTTGTTCTTTAAACGTGTGTGTGTGTGTGTGTGTGTGTGTGTGTGGCGCCGGCTAAGCTGGCGTGCGCATGCGTGTGCGTCACCCAGCAATGCTCAGGAATTACCCTGGCACTGCAGCTGCGACAATCCTGGTTCAAATCCCTGCACCACAGCTGGTTCCCTGAGCATGACCAGGGGTCATTCCTGAGCTCAGAACCAGGAAGAGCCCTTGGTAGAGGCCAGGTATGCCCTCCCTCAGGATAAAGGGGGAGAGACTTCTCTCTGACTTGTCCACTATGGGTGCCCTGCATATCTAGAACCTGGTGCCTGGTGGATAGTGTTTAATTTGTAAAACAAGTAAGTAAAAATGCATATACCATATTTATAACCAGTCAAAAACATCTGAGAAGTTTACTTTTTTGGCTTGAAGAATTTAAATGACCCATAAAATTGCTTCTATTTCTTACCAGATTTCTAGATGTGTTTTTAAAATGTGTTTTTTAAGCGTTTTTGGGGGAAGGAGACATACCTAGCGATGCTCAGAGGAATTTCTCTGATGGTGCTCCGGGACTGTGAACTGGGGGGACTGAATGTGGAGTGTCCACATGCAAACACCCACCCTCTGTGTACTGTTGCTCTAGCCCCTAAACCTTAATTTTATGTTGAAAATTTTAATTTTTGGTAAAGTTTACACATGCATATTATAGTTGTTTGTTACTAATAAATTTTCTTTCATTTTTTAATAATTTCCCAGCAAAGGAGCAGAAGGAAGTAGTTACCACGAGTCACTGTATAATGCGCTGCAGACTCTAAGAGATAGAGAATTCTCCACATTTTATGAGACTCTTAGATGTGCCAGGTATTGTAAAAAGAGTTCTTAGCTTTTCTGAAAGAGGTACTTTATTCCCCCCTCACCCACCCACCCGGCTTTTTTGGGTCACATCTGGTGATGCTCAGGGTTACTCCTGACTCTGAACTCAGGAATTACTCCTGGAGGTGCTGGGGGTTGAACCCATGTTGGCGGTGCAAGGCAACACCCCCTCCCCTTGTTCTATGACCCCGACCATGAAAGGCGTACTTTCACCGTGAGAATGTACACCTCTGCAAATGACACTGGTGACAAGGCTTGGTGGTGACAGTCAGTTAATTTCTTGTCATTTCCTGTTTTTTCCTCAAAAAATATGCTCTGTGTGATACATAACTCATGCCATTCAGTGTTAAAACTCAAATAGTGCAGAAGTAGTAGGCAATACCCAGTGATAATATTTTAGCTTTACCACATCTAAGATTCTGCTTGGCGAGTTTTCTTCTGCAAGCATTTTGATTGGCTTATTTTGGGCTGGGGTGGGGCGTGGCATGCCCCGTGAGTGCCCAGGGAACCACAGTGTTGGGGATGGACCCAGACCTCCCATGCAAAGCCTGCACACAAGCCCTCTGAGCTGTCCATCTCCTCTGCCCCTGCAAACATTTGGGGCGGGGAGATGGGTCATTCTTGGTGGTCTGCTGGTGCAGTATCGGGAAACAAGCCCAGTGCTGGGTTGCCATACGCTGTATGGATCCACCTCCCAGGTCATTCTCTGCTGGTGCAGTGCGGGAAACAAGCCCAGTGCTGGGTTGCCATACGCTGTATGGATCCACCTCCCAGGTCATTCTCTGCTGGTGCAGTGCGGGAAACAAGCCCAGTGCTGGGTTGCCATACGCTGTATGGACTCACCTTTGATCCACCTCCCAGGTCCCAGATGTAAATTTTATTTTTATTTTTTATTTTATTATTATTATTATTTTTTTTGCTTTTTGGGTCACACCCGGCGATGCTCAGGGGTTACTCCTGGCTCTTTGCTCAGGAATTACTCCTGGCGGTGCTCGGGGACCATATGGGATGCCGGGATCGAACTCAGGCCAGCATAGGCCGGCCGCATGTAAAGCAAACACCCTACCCGCTGGGCTATTGCTCCGGCCCTAAATTTTATTTTTTAAACAGAATCACCATGAGATAGACACACAGTTCACTTGTCTTCCCATTGTTCATTGATTTGCTTGAGCGGGCGCCAGTTACGTCTCATTCCTTGGAATGAGGTCCATTATTGTTACTGTTTTTGGCATATCGAGATACACCACGGGTAGCTTGCCAGGCTCTGCCGTGGCTCTGGGTTCATCCCAGGGGGCCCAGTCTTTTTCTGTGTCAGACCATCAACCATCCAGAGCCCACGGGGGCAGAGCCCTGGGTGTAGACAAGCCTGTCTCCTGTCTGCCACCTGTCGATGCAGCCAGGCACCACAGCCACACCTGCAACACCTCGCGGCGCAGAAGAGATACACAGTAACAAAGCTGTTTATGATGGGGTTTCAGCCATAGTGTTCCAACACCAGTCCTCCACCAGTGTCCCCAGCATCCCTCCCACCCCCCACCTCAGCCTGCCTCTCTCTCTCCTTCTCCCCCGTATTTTGGCATTATGGTTCTTAACACAGATAGTGAAAAGCCATTCATTTGGTCCTTTACCTACTTTCAGATCTCAACTCCCATCCAGAGTGATCACTTCCAACCATCATTGTCCTAGTGTCCCCCTCTATCCAACTGCCCTCTTCCCAACACTTCTAGTTGGAAGCCAATTTTAACAACCTTCAAACCTCCTTAGTTTTCAGCATCTCTTGTCCTTTCTGCCACCAGAGTCAAAGAAGTAGAAGAGTTGTGCAAAGGCAGCCTGGAGTCTGTGTATTCACTCTACCCCACGCTGAGCAGACTGCAGGCCATCGCGGAGCTGGAAAACATTGGGGAGCTAGTCTCAAGGTATGTGATTCAGACGAGTTTGTGCTCCGTTGCCAGCAGGCACTTCCAGAAACCAGCCAGCCATAACTTTGTTTCTTCCGTTTTATGAAGATGCAGGATTACTACCCTAGTGGCCTATCCTCTTACTGATGATATAAACATCTTCAGAGATGCCTTTTCTGAAACTTGGTTCTTTTCTCTTTTTTGTGCTTTATTATATTTTCTCTGCCATACTCTAGATGAATTTGTTTCATTTGTTTTTAATTTCATTTTCCTTTAGGTTAGCTGCGGCACATTCTGCCCACTGTTCAGTACTGTGCTGCAGTACTGTCATTTCACTGGTCTGCTGCCATATTGAATTAGAAACTGTCGCAAAGTGGGGCCCATTCTCATGTTGTTTATTCTAGGAGCCCCGCGTCTATTTCTTGGTGACGTGACTGGTCATTAGTAAACATTCATCTGCCTTTTATTTAGTGAATGTCAGTAAATTTATGGTAGGTGTTTAAGGGAGATTGCCTCAAAATGGTAAGTAGGAAGTAACTTAGAAACAATACGAAATCAAAGAATAGTTATTTAGGACACTGTATGGTAAAGTTCAGAGGTTGTGTTCAGAGAAAACCACTTGACGTGTTTGAGCCTCTTCCTGTTTCTAAAGTGGGGGTCTGCATATCTGATCGTCTTTAGCGCCATGGCTAGCTCTTATTCTGAATCACCATTATTTACAAGTCAGAAATGATTCTATTCTCTGTTACCCTGAAATAAGTCTTAAAATGTGCACTTTTAGTAGAAAGAAGGGAATTTTAGAGTCAGAAAATAGGATATTTTTCCAAAATTGCATAGCAGAAGACAAGCCCATTGACGTGGAAGGACAGCATTCCTAAAGAACCCTGAGAGTAGCAGTAACCACACAGTGGGATTATGCAGGGAAGGAAGCCAGAGGGGAAATCTGAACAATGGTATGCCCTAGGTCCTTCTGGCATTGAACTTCACTGTTGTGCTTTGAGGAGGGCAGTTCTCAGTATGGTGTGAAAATTCCTGGAGATCCCCAAAACCCATTCTGCAAGCCAATGAATTCAGAATCTATCTTTATAAGCATAGCAAGATTTTGTTTGGAGATGAGGGGACATCACTCTGTCATGAGGCTAAGTGAGGTTTTTGTGACATATCAGAAATCATGTTCACAATGGTCCGTTAAGACTGTTCACATACTTCTCCCTCTCTCAATCGCATATTCATATGAAGCTAGATTTCCTTATATTCCTCGGCCAAAATATCCTGTCACAACAAACAATTGCAGGAGCATGCATGAGAATTACTTAAATAAAGAGATTTACAGAAATGCAAAAGTGTTTTCTTATTTTGAGAAATAGTTACTTTTCATTAAAAAAACTTATGAAGGGGCGGATATTGGAACAGGGTATGACTAATATCCAGTCATGAACAACTTCATAAAAGTGTATCTCACCGTGTTCAATTAAAAAATAAAAAGTTTTGGGGGATGGAGGCGATAGTCCAGCAGGTAGGGCATTTGCCTTGCCGCAGCTGGCCCATGCCGGGCCAGGTTCGATCCCCGGCATCCCATATGGTCCCCTGAACACCTCCAGGAGTAATTCCTGAGTGCAGAGCCAGGAGTAACCCCTGAGCATTGCCAGGTGTGACCCAAAAAAGCAAAAAAAAAAAAAAAAGTTTTATGACGAATGGGCAATAGCCCCATACGAAGGGCTGTTTTGTATGAAGGAAGGTTGAAGGCCTGGGTTTGATCCCTGGTATGGCATTGTCCCCTAAGCACCACCAGGAGTGACCCTTCAGCTACAACACTAGAAAAGATTTTTTTTTTTGAACTTTTTTCTTTTTTTGGTTTTTGGGTCACACCCGGCAATGCTCAGGGGTTTCTCTTGGCTCTGCACTCAGGAATTACTCCTGGCGGTGCTCGGGAACATATGGGATGCCGGGATCGAACCCGGCCGGGCACAGGCCGACTGCGTGCAAGGCAACGCCCTACCCGCTGGGCTATCGCTCCAGCCCCTAGAAAAAGATCTTAAAAGCCACTGAATGTGGCCACAAAACAACACACACACACACACACACACACACACACACACTGTTTTTTAAATTTTATAATGTATAGTACATTAACTTTATTTTTTTTTTTTTTTTTTTTTTGCTTTTTGGGTCACACCCGGCGACGCTCAGGGGTTACTCCTGGTTCTGCACTCAGGAATCACTCCTGGCGGTGCTCAGGGGACCATATGGGATGCCGGGTATCGAACCCGGGCCGGCATGAGCCAGCTGGCGTGCAAGGCAAACGCCCCACCCACTGGGCTATCGCTCCGGCCCCTAACTTTAATTTTTAAACTCACTATCTTCCCGTTCTGTTGGAGGACATGTTTAGCTAATCTGGGAGTTTTGTTGTTTTGCTCACTCCCAGCTTAATCTTATTTAAGCCAATGTTCATTCTAATGAGATCTCTCTTCTATGTAAACACTGCTAGAGGTGTGGCACTTACAGAAGTCACCTTGATTGAATAACTTCTGACTTATACATCTACTAAGACTTCTATGTTTTCTAGATTGGGCACAGCTCCTCTTTATACCCACTGCACCCAACGTGGGACAGTTAGAATTTACCAGGAGACTACCACCCTGGCTACGCTGAGACTAAAGGAAGACTATAGGAAGGATCATACTAGTTTGCTCTAAGCAGGCGAGTATGACCCTTTCAGTACATGAGAACAAGATACTCAGAATCACCCTGGTGCAGATAATAATAAGAAGGACCTTGTGGGTACCATCTAGATTACATGAAGCTCATGAAGTTAAGATGTATTACTTTATATCAGCCCCCTCTCTCTCCAGTGTTTTACATAAGAGATAATCTCGGGATTAGTCCTTGGTGTAACCTTTGTTTATACCTACAATAGGGTGTGGCACTACACTCTGTTTAGGGTTCTTTGTTGGCATGACAACCTCCCGATTGGATTACTTTGGTGTATATAAGGGGCTGACTTGAGGCCCCTTCACCTTTACCCTTTTGCCTTTTGGTTCCTCAGCCTTCAGCTTTTTGGCTCCTGTGGCTTTTGGCTTTGGTCTTTTGCTCTTTGGCCTTTTGCTCCATCTTCTAGTGCTGTGGAAGAGCTTTTGTACTATTAAAAGCCATTTTTGGAACTGCACTGGACTCGTGAGTTTTCATCTTTCTCCCGGCGTCCTCGGAGGTAGAAGACAACCTCTGTCCTGACACTGTCGGGGACCCGCGACGTTCCCCGACACCGTTCATCATCTATTTGCTAGAGTGGGCACCAGTAATATCTCCATATGTCCTGTCTCATGCTAGTAGAGCCCAAGGGCATCTGCTTGCTCCAGGAACATAAAGAGGCTCAGACAATTATATTAGGTCATAGGAATGACCTAATATAATTGTTACTGGTATTTGGCATATCAAATACGACACGGGCAGCTTGCCAGGCTTGCGTCGTGGGTGGCATACTCTTGTAGTCACCTCTAAATACAGCATTTATAGATGAACTGCGCGGCCGCAAGCTGGGCTGTGATAGGCTCGTCTGCTGCTCTGTGGAGTTCTGACGAGAGGAGGTCCAATGTGGAAGATGGCGGCCCTCATGGATTGGGGGGCAGGGCGTCTGGCTTGTTGTGAGGCTCTGCTGGGGTGGCCGGCCAAGGCAGAAACCGCCATCCCTCCCGGGCACCTCGTGAGTGGCTGGGCACAGGGAAGAGCAAGTAGCAGCTCTGCCCCATGTCTGTAAGTCTGGATCAGCATACCTGGGCCATATTGAAAAAAAAAATTGAATGTTTTTATTTTCAATTTTTAAATTAATTTTAAAAAAAATTTCCCCTAGTTCTTAATAATAAAAAGTAGACATAATCGACATGATCCAGTAAACAGAAGCTCTTTGGGCTCTTCAGTAATTTCTCAGATTGTAAAGAGGTTCAAAGTTTGAGGTTTGTGGGCTGGAGCAGTAGCACAGTGGTAAGGGGCTTGCTTTGCACGTGGCCAACTGAGGTTTGATCCCTGGCATCCCATTATGGTCCCTTAAGCCCAACCAGGAGTGACCCCCTGAGCTCAGAGCCAGGAGTAACCCCGAGCATCATTGGGTGTGACACAGAAAAGATGTTTGAGCTTGTCAGATCAGATGTTTGAGACTGCTTTACATGCAGGAGGCCTGAGTTCAGTGCCTGGCACTGCACGGTCCCCGAGAACAGCAGCCCCTGAACACTGCCAGGTGCAGTACCAGGGAGCCAGAAACCAATACAGAGGAAACACTTGAGACTGGCTGCTCATTTTAGGAGGAATTGGAAGTTTTGGTTCCTCTGACTGTTTTTGTTCCCTCAGTTTCCTGTTGAACAAGAACAGGACAGGAACAACCACCTGTCCTCACGCAGTCTGAGCCTCCCTGCTTCCCTTCAGCTTCTCAGTGTCGCAGTCCTGAAAGGTCAGGTGATGTGGCTTTGTTTGAACATAGGCTGTGCTATTAGTTCCTAGAAACTAATGCACACAGGCGTGTTCTCTTTTCCGGGAAGTGATATTACTCACCGAGCCCTTTGCAGGTGCCAGCATTTCCTTCCCTGGTTAGCGTCTTTGGCAGCTGCAGTGAGGCAGAGTCCCCCCTGAGCCGGGAGGCACACTGGATAACTGATGAGTGGCATGTCCTCTATCCCAAGGTCCTGGACATAGCACTAGCGGTGCGGGCATTCTGTAAGCAGGCCAGCAGAACGTCCGCTCACGGAGTGGCCCCCAACACAGCAACAACAAAGTATTCATTTAGATAGCTTTTAGCTTTTTGTGAAGTGGGGGTATTTTGGGTTTGTTTTGGGCTGCACCCAGTGGGGCTCGAACCAGGCAGTTCTTGGAACTGAACCAGCCTCCTGCATGCACAGCATGAGCCCCAGTCGGAGCTGTGTCTCTATGGAGGGAATTTTGGGTCATCCCAGTAATGCTCAGGAGTTACTTCTGGCTGTACACTTAGGAATTACTCCTAGAGGTGTTCGGGGACCATGTGGGATGCCAGGGATGGAACCAAGATCAGTCATATGCAAAGCAAACACCCTACCTTATTGTACTAAAAATCCCCATAAAGGAGGATTTTTATTATTTTTTATTTATTTATTTGTTTGTTTGTTTTGCTTTTTTGGGTCACACCCAACAATGCTCAGGGGTTTCTCCTGGCTCTGCACTCAGGAATTACTCCTGGCGGTGCTCTGGGGGGACCATATGGGATGCCGGGATCGAACCCGGGCCGGCCACATGCAAGGCAAACGCCCTACCTGCTGGACTATTGATCCGGCCCCTAAAGGGGATTTTTAAGGAAAAATCGTTTTTTTTTTTTTTTTTTTTGCTTTTTTTTTGGGGGGTCACACCTGGGAATGCTCAGGGATTACTCCTGGCTATCCACTCAGGAATTACTCCTGGTGATGCTCAGGTGACCATATGGGATGCCGGGGATCGAACCTGGGTCGGCCGCGTACAAGGCAAACGCCCTACCTGCTGGACTATCGCTCCGGCCCCTTTTAAGGAAAAATCTTAAATGTTCATCATCTGTGATGTCTAGATTGCTTCCCAGAGCTCTGATTATTTTGTAGTTTTCCAAACTTTGATCCCTATTCCAAATTATTTCTGTTTCATTGAGGGCCTGAACGACAGTGCAGTGGGTTTGGCACTTGCTTTGCATGAGCCTGACATGGGCTCGCTCCCTGTCATCCTATTTGGGTCCATGAGCCTGCCAGCGGTGAGCCCCGAGCGTTCGGTATTACATAGCACCAGAACAAAAGAGCTTTCTATCTTGTTAATTCAGAAACTCCTTTGTTACATCTTAAGACTCCTAACTTGTATAATAGCAGTTTTTAGAATTTCTTTTGCTTATCATGACTTATTTGGTTTTCAGATCAGTCACTGGCAGGCCACCTACTGAAATATACAGTAAATGGAGAAAACACTCCCAGCTTCTCAAAGACAGTGATTTTAGTTTTCAGGAGCCTATCATGGCTCTACGCACAGTCATTTTGGAGATCTTGATGGAAAAGGAAATGGATGACAGCCAAAGAGACTGTTTTAAGGGCATTCTCACCAAGCACCTCATAGAACTCTCCACACTAGCCCGAACTTTCAAGAACACTCAGGTAATAGGATTAAAACTGTCATCTCACATGTCACCAAGAGACCAACTGCTATTAAAAATTATATTGCATGTCATTTCTAACATACAGATATGAGCCCCATTGTAGAATTAGGCCTGAGTTTAAGCTGTAGTCAACGAACTTTTTTTTTTTTTTTTTTTTGGGTCACACCGGCGGTGCTCAGGGGTTACTCCCTGGCTCTTTGCTCAGGAATTTCTCCTGGCGGTGCTCGGGGACCATATGGGATGCCGGGGATCGAACCCGGGCGGCACAGGCCGGCCGCGTGCAAAGGCAAATGCCCTACCCGCTGGGCTATCCCGCTCCGCCTCCTTTTTTTTTTTTTTTTTTTTTTTAGTCAACGAACTTTATCTACCCTCTAATTCCTGGTTATACGGTACCTAGCTTATAGCTAACATATTTAACAATTCGTTTGTTTTTATAAATTGTGTACAGATATATATGTACACATATACTATCATATATATGTATGTATATATGTATATATACACATGTATATTTATGTGTGTGTATATATATGTATATATACACACGTATTTATATACACATATATAAAATCACATAGAGATTATAAAAGCCAGTTAGAAATAAATGTATTTAAGACAGTACAAATAGTGAAATTCTCCATGAAGGGTAGTTCCTGCCTTTATTATTATAAAGGCAGGAACTACCTGCCTTTATAATATTATTATTATTCCTACTTTATTATTAAAGTATTATTATTATCAAATAAATTATTATCAAATTATTTATAAATAATCATCAAATTTATTTGATAATCATTGATAAATTATTATCAATTGTTGATAAATTTTTGATAAATTATTATCAATCAAACGCTTGATTCCCATATGTCACTTTCATTTCAGCTTCCTGAAAGGGCAATATTCCAAATTAAGCAATATAATTCAGCTACTTGTGGAGTCTCTGAGTGGCAGCTGGAGGAAGCCCAAGTATTCTGGGCAAAAGAGGAACAGAGCCTTGCCCTGAATATTCTCAAGCAAATGATCAAGAAGTTGGATGCCAGTTGTGCAGAGGTTTGCTTTAAAAAAAAAAAACTAAAATTATTACTTTGCTGTTTTAAACAATTACTGTGCTTTCAAATATTTTGATGAAACCACAATTATGTTTAATCCTTATAATTACTAATCCATGAATAAGAAATTATAAAATGTCTAGTAAATTATTGTTTGTTTGTTTAGAAAGTATTTGTTTCCAGTTTATAAAATTCTGTCAGTCTGCCTGTGGTTTATAATTTATCCCAATGTTAAGCCTTTTTTTTAACCTTTTATAGAATTCAAGAAGGCTATGTGGGAATCACATGAAATATTTATTATAAATTTGCAATTGCAAATAAACAAATTGGAAGAGAAAGTTAGGAGGGGAGCAACAAATTCATGCATTAGTTTGTCAATTCAGATACTTGGGAAATAAATATGTTTAATTTTATCTAATGTTACCGTTACTACAAATGGCAGATTTTTGGTTTTTTGGGGTGGTTTTTGGGGGGAGTGGCATTTTGGGTCACATCCAGCGATGCTCAGGGGTAATTCCTAGTTCTGAAATTAGAAATCACTCCTGGCAGTGCTTGGGGGACCATATGGGATGCCAGGGATCAAACCCAGGTTGGCCGTGTGCAAGGCAAATGCCCTCCGCCCCTGTACTATTGCTCCGGTACCTGCAAATGCAGTTCTTAAACAGCTCTGGCTCCAGCATGCAGTGGCCAAAATAGAGGCACTTTTAGGAGTCATTAAATGTTTGTACAGGTTTGGCCACTTACCGGTGTTCCTCAGTTATCTGAGCTTGTGGTGTTGCACACGTGTAGGACGGGCCTCCATTCTTGAGGAGTGTTGGCATTGCACCAGCGCTGGAACAGCGTGATGTTTAGGTATTGTGTCACAGTGTGGACTCTAGAGCTACCTAACGTTCTGCTCCGTAAGATTCAGGGTAGTAATAGTATTTATTTCATTGCGTTGGTTTCATAAGAAAGGAATTTATACTTGGATGTTATTAGAAGTATTCAGTAAATGAGATTTTCCCGTAATGGTAATAATAAACAGGAGGGGACGTTTAGTTCATGAGCTTCCATACATGGTTTTCTAAAAATAGCGACATGGAGAAAGCAGTTGAGTAGCAGCTTTGCTGGCCTGCCTGTGCCCCTGCATAGAAGAGAGGGTGCATAGTCACTAGTGAATACGTTTTAAGATTTTGCTTTTTATATCCAGGATGATCCCAGCTTAAAACTTATATACACAGAATGCCTGAGGGTTTGTGGCAACTGGTTAGCAGAAACATGCTTAGAAAATCCGACAGTCATCATGCAGTCCTACCTAGAAAAGGTAAGATTTTTGAGCAAACCTGAAGATAGATTTTTAGCTCAGATAAACTCTTGTTTTACTGATAGTAAATGTATTTCAAAAACAAAGGAAGCTATAGTATGACCTTTCCATACATGGTTTTGTAGCCCTGTATAGTTACTATTAAATATTTTCTGCCGTAAGATAGAAATACAATTTTAAGAAAGGAGAAGCACATTTTCAAAATTGGTTGAAATTCTTGGAATTCCCACTTCTTGGAACTCCCACCACCAGCGATTCTTTCCACAAATTTTTTATCGTTTCTTCACTTACCTACAAAATTAGCCAGTGTGGAATCTGCAAGTCAGCTTTTATTCATTTGCAGCTCAGCCGCCCTACATATAGGCTAGGACTGAGGTTCTCCAGCCCCTTTTGCTTCTGTTTTACTTGTGGGCTGCTCCCAGTGGTGCTCAGGGCTAACTCCTAGCTCTATACTTAAGGATCATCCTGGCAGCTTTGGGTGGCTATATGGGGATCAAACCTTTGCTGCATGCAAGGGTTGCTATACTATACTATCCCTACCCACTGTACTGTCACTCTGGCCCCAAGTTCTCCAGTTCTTTCAATCTTTCTATTTCTCCCTCTTTTTCTCTTAATTTTGAAAACAGCTGCCTCACTAAACAAGTGTAACATGAAAAGCATTTTGTGATTGACCTTAAGTTTTATAGGACAAACTTGTTTATGCAGAGTTCTTTACAAATATTTACTGTTTTGCTTATTTCTAAACGTATAGTTGCTTGTAAAGTCAAGACAATACTGTAGTCCACAATGTTAGCTCATAATTGTTTTGGATGCATCTGAATCTCAATAGAATAAAATGATAGTGTATTGTTTTACTTTTGCAGGCAGTGCAGGTTGCTGGAAATGTTGATGGAGAAAGCAATGATGAGCTCCAAACGGGAAAATGAGGGCATATCTTTCCTTAGCACGGTTCTCGGACACTCAGTACCAGAGAATTGAGAACTACATGAAGTCATCAGAATTTGAAAATAAGCAAGCTCTTTTGAAAAGAGCCAAAGAGGAAGTGGGGCTTCTTAGGGAACATAAAATTCAGACCAACAGGTAATGTGTCTTCCAGTGACAGTTTTACATGCAGCATTAAACTGAGTGAACGTGTATAGGAAGGCTACTTGCCTATTTACTTCTATGCTTTTTTTCTGAGGTGGAGGTTTCAGGGTCAGATCCAGTAGTGATAAGGGGCTACTCTTGGCAAAGTGCTCAGGGGAACACATGGTACTAGAATTGGACCAGGATGGATTGGCCACGTGCATGAAAAATCACCTTAACCCCTGTACTATCTTCTACAGTCAGACCCATGACTGTGTTTTTTTAAAAACACTTTATATTCACTTATTTTTGTTTAGTTTGGGGGACATGCCCTATGGTTCTTTTTTTTTTTTTTTTTTTTTTTTTGGGTCATACCCAGCGATGCTCAGGGGTTACTCCTGGCTCTGCACTCAGGAATCACTCCTAGCAGTGCTCGGGGACCATATGGGATGCCGTGGATCGAACCCCCTGCCGGCATGAGCCGGCCGCATGCAAGGCAAACACCCTACCCGGCTGGGTTATCACTCCGCCCCGTGCCCTATGGTTCTTAAGAGTGAACCCTCACAGTGCTCAGAGGACCGTATGTAGTACTGGAGACGGAACCTGGGTCAGCCTTATGTTAGGCAAGCACCTACCCTCAATAGTATCTCCGATGCCCTTGACCATTTTGAAATTTGGTTTACTAAATTCCATTTAGAACACTGCAACTTAGCTTATTGAGTTTAGTGTAGTTTATCAAAAATTATACTTTAACCTTGATCTTTCAACTTAAGTATTTATTTTGGGTTTGGGGGCACACCCAGCAGTGCTCTAGGCTTACTCCTGGCTCTGCCTTCAGGGATCATACAGGGTGCCTGGGATGGAACCCACGTCAGCTGCTCTTAAGAGACGTCCTTTCCACACTGTACTACCTTTCCACCCCCTTTATTTACTTATTTGTTGCTTATTAGGGTCACACCTGGCAATGTTCAGAGGTTACTCCTCATCAGGAGTAACTCAGGAATTACTCCTGGCAGTGCTTGGGGGACTATATGGGATGTTGGGGTTGAACCCAGGTTGACCACTATAAAGCAAATGCCGTACCTGCTCTGCTATCGCTCTGACCCTCCCCTCCTTTAATTTAAGTATGGGACCACATCCAGTGCTTAGGCAGGGGATACAGTTCCAGCCTCTGCTGATGTTTGGGGGTTATCAGGCCAGCCAGAGTGGCCACATCACAAAGTCCTTAAGGTGCCATGTGGTGCCTGGGATTAAAACAAGAGTCTTTCACATGCCGTATCCCAGGCCCCGGGGCTCTTTTCAAAGAATCCCATGGTTAATTTTAGCGCATTTTTGAGCCTGTGAATGTTTGCATTTAGTTTTGCTTTTTTTTTAGTTTGTTGATATTATAGTTGAAAAAGAGATACTAATAATTAAGTACAAAATAGCTGCCTATTTTGATAAAATTAAGCCCGTTATTCAAACCTGTCTTTGGTCTATTAAAATACATATGTTTTGGAGAAAGCAATGATGAGCTCAGAAATGGAAAAATGAGGCTGTATTAACACAGTTCTCTGATACTCAGTACCAGAGAATTGAAAAGTTATATATCTGACATATAAAGTGTAAAATATATATATGTATATATATATATACACACACACACATATATACATATGTGTGTATATATTCTTTTTAGTGAAGCATGATAGTTTTTCTTGAATGAAACTTGCTTAGAAAGATATGAAAGGAGAGAAGGAGGAAGTATTCAAAAGAGAACATGGGTTTCTCCAGAGTGGAAAAACAGCAAGCAAAAGATCCCTGGAGACAGGAATCCAGGGACAAAGATCCCTGAGATAAGTGTTCAAGCCCGTTCTTCTGTATCACTTGTCTTCCCATTGGTCATCGATTTGCTTGAGCGGGCACCAGTAACTTCTCCATACGTCTTGTTGCAAGCAAGTGTAGCCCAAGGGCATCTGCTTGCTCCAGGAACATAAAGAGCCTCAAACCATTCCTCAGGTCACGGGAATGAGGTCCATAATTGTTACTGGTTTTGGAATATCAAATAAAACACTGGTAGCTTGCCGGGTTCTGCAAGCTACCAGTGTAGGTGGTATACTCTCAGTAGAAGGCTCTCATCTCAAGCATTTACTGATGAAACTCAACGGGAAACATCGGGTTTTCTCTTGGGTGGAGCTCTGAGGAGCTGTGGAGTCTGATATTGAGAATGATTGACCTCATGGTGTGACAGTTCCTCTGGCTCCTTGCTAGGCTCACTGGATGACGGGTCATGGCTAGAACCTGCCTAGACTGTATAGAGTATATAAATGTGAAAAATCCTGGGAAGGACCTGATCCTAACATCCAGTACTATCTAAGACTATCTAAGAGCTGTGGGTCTGGCATGTCTCTTCCGGGGTTGCTGGCATGGAGTTGGAGGAATGGGAGGAGGGGCCCAAATCCCCCTCCAAGTCCAGCATGGCCCCTCTGTATATGTTCTTCTGTATATTTTGGAATAAGAAGAGAGGCATTTATTTAGTAGTTAACTAAATACCTTGGTTGCCCAGGGTAGCTTTTGAATTATACACAAATTCATGACAAAAGCAAATTTATTTTGTAATCCTTAGAACTTTTCTTTGTGCTCAATATTCAATTTTTCACTTACGTGGTACATCATGTGTGATTCTGAGTTCTATAAAATCTAACTTTGTGGCCTTCTTTGCTACGCAACATAAGGTATACAGTAAAGGTGCAGCGAGAGCTTGAGCTAGACGAATGCGCTCTCCGTGCCCTGAAAGAGGATCGCAAAAGTTTCTTATGTAAAGCCGTTGAAAATTACATCAGCTGCTTGTTAAGCGGAGAAGAGCATGATATGTGGATATTTCGACTTTGTTCCCTCTGGCTGGAAAATTCTGGAGTTTCAGAAGTCAATGGCATGATGAAGGCAAGTCTTTATTTTGAAACCAGTCTTCTAGCCTGTGCTATTTTACTTTATGTTGAGGCTTTGGAACTGTACCTGACGGTGCTCAGGGCTTATTCCCCGGCTCTGTGCTGAGGGGGCACTTCTAGCAGTGGACCCTCTGGGTGCCAAGGTTCGCGTTGAGGTGGCCGTGTGCAGGCCGTTGTCTTGCCCCCTGAGCTTCTTCTCCCGCTCTAGCTTGTTCTTTTAAAGCTTAGACACTAGTCCTTCGGTGTCAAGGGTTCCTTATACTCCCAAAGTCTGTTTCCTTCCTCAAGGACTTCATTAACTCTGGTGAGTCAGGTTTATGTGTCGCTGAGAGAATTTCTGTGTTCTTTTTTACTATCTTTGTAGGCAGTTGCCACAGGAAAGTACCAAGAATGCTTGGTTAGGGAGTTGAAAAAGAAAGAAAAATTAGGAGAATATCAAAGCAGCAGTCTCCTATGTTATTATTTTAAAATCTTAGATTTGGCTGATGCCACCTAACAGTAAAGTTACATAAACATCGGGCGCTAGCTCAGAGGACTGGAGCACACGCAGCACCATCGGGAGTAGGCGCCAGCCCCAGAGCACTGCTTGGGAACCCTCCCCACCACAATTCATGTTAGCAACCGACACAGATATGTAAGACTCAATACTGTCACATTAAATCTGTTACTCTTGGCATATAGGGGAAATAAGTACTCTTTTATTATACATGACTTCTTGTTGTTTTGGGTTGTTTCTTGTTTGTTTTTTTGTTTGGGGCCATACCCAGCTGTGCTCAAGGCTTACACTGACTCACTCAGGCATCATTCTTGTGGTACTTGGGGGACCAAATGGGATACTGAGATTGAACCCAGTTCAGCCATGTGCAAGGCAAGCAACCTGCCCACTAAACTATCTCTCTGGTTCCTGTACATGGTTTCGTAAGAGACAGATCCCTATATGCCTAGATCCACTTTTGTCCTCCTTTGAATACAAATAGTACCACTTAGCCAGCTCTGAACACAAGATTAAACATTATAACTTAGTGATGAATCATTCTAGAATACCCAGTAGAAAGATGTTCAGCTAAATGAAAACAAATGTAGTTAGTGAAGCTGAGTTAGTGGAGGAAAGTGTTTTATTGTAAATGTCTTGGGGCTTGAGAGCTGACACAGGGACAAGGAGCTGGCATTGCATGTGGCTGGCCCTAATTCATTCCTGATACCATGTATGACCCCCCAAGCCCACCAGGGATCCTGGCACAGAGCGAGGAGAAACCCTAAACACAGGATGACTCCTTAAAATGCGTTGTTGCACTCTCTTTTTCTGTCCGGTAGAGAGCGGGAATGAAGATTCCATCATACAAATTTTTGCCTCTTATGTACCAATTGGCTGCCAGAATGGGAACGAAGATGATGGGAGGCCTAGGATTTCATGAAGTTCTCAATAATGTAAGTAAACCTGAAGACAAACCTGACGGCTTTTCTTTCACTTTATTACAGAAAGTGCACTATCGTTCCACTCTAGGAGATGGAAATACAAAATGTTTATTGAGAGCAGTGTAGCTAAGGACAGGAATAACGCTTTCCTCATTTTCTTTCACTTATCTCAGTTTCTCATTTTTTCCCCACACATACTCTCTGTCCACTGCAGTATCAGTACGGTAACATATCTTAATGTTAAACACAACAAAAAAGGGTTATACATTTTCTGTGTTTTGTTGGTTCTTTATTTTCTGACAGCTCATCTCAAGAATCTCGATGGATCACCCGCATCATACTTTGTTCATTATATTGGCTTTAGCAAATGCAAACAAGGATGAATTTTTGACCAAGCCAGAAGCAGCAAGAAAGAGCAGAATAACTAAAACTGCTCCTAAACAAAGCTCTCAGCTTGATGAGGTATTTGCAATAAGAATATGTAACTTTCTGGATTGTAGGATTCACTCCGTTCCAGAGTGTTTCTTTTCTTAAATCTCAGGGATTTGTGGAAATGTTGCTGAAAATACTCAGTTTATGAATCTTCCGTTATTATGTTACCAAGTAATGGTTGAAAATTTCTGAATACTCTATAAAGCATAGGCGAAAAGGAATGGTATTTTATGTTTTTCCTCTCAAAGTGTTCAGTAAAAATAAAAATTTAAAGGCATCCAAGTAGTTTTTTGGATTATTGTATTTTTGTTGTATTTTATTTGTCAAAGTGACAAATAAAATACATTTGTATACATTTGTATATGAGGGATAGTATTGTAAGTTGTCTTCCTTTGTTAATTGTAACTGAAAAGTTTGTTGGGTATTTCCCTACATCATTTTTTTGTTTGTTTTTATTATAGGACCGAACTGAGGCGGCAAATAAAATAATACACACCATGAGAAATAGGAGACCTCAGATGGTCAAAAGTGTCGAGGCACTTTGTGACTCTTACATCGTATTAGCTAACTTAGATGCCAGCCAGTGGAAGTCGCAGAGAAGTACGTGTTTGGAGATGAAGTGTTTACTGCCGCTTCCCCTAGGGATACGTAATTATAGAGCACCTAGGTAAATCACCTAAATCACAGCACTCTAAGAGCAGGTAATGAGCATCCTGTTTACCATTTACATGTGATCACAACTTAAATTTACCCGGTAGCTTCAACTGCCCTGTTACCACATATATGGTGAACGTGTTCATGCTCTAAGTCAGTTCTATGTTGCACTGGGTAACCTTCTAGTGCAAATTGCTATTGCTGAGAACTGCATAGTGACAGATTCATTAACTGAGTAAGTTTTTTTTTTTTTTTTTTTTTTTTTTGCTTTTTGGGTCACTCCGAGCAATGCTCAGGGGGTTACTCCTGGCTCTGCACTCAGGAATTACGTCTTGCGATGCTGGGCGAACCATATGGGATGCCAGGGACTGAACCTGAGTCAGCTGCATGCAAGGCAATTGCCCTACCTATTGGACTATTACTCCAGCCCCTGAATAAGATTTTAAATTGTCAAAGATTGGAGTTGTGTGTGTGGTACCAGGGATCAAACCAGGGGCCTTACAAGGCTGGTGCTCTACCACCCAGCCACCTCCCTGACTGCCCAAGATCAAAGGTTTTAAAAAATGATGTTGACTACTTTTTCATGCTCTAGAACTTAAAAGGTTTTACCATTTCCTTCAAAAATATTAGAATGCGCCCTTCACATAACCCATCACTTTTGGTGGGATGGAGGGTGCTACTTCGACACGAGGATAAGGCTTCACTCCCGTGAGTGCTCGTAGGACTTTCGACCCAACCCCAGCCCCGGTCACACTCTGCTTGCTTTGTCTGTTCCCTCCTTCTGAGCTATTATAATATTTGGTTCCTCTCCTTCCCTCGTGTATTTCTCCCAATACTTTCATATTCCTTTTCCTGTCCAGAATCGTATCTTCATGATTAAATTATTACTTTAAAATATTATTTTAAATATCTCAATAGCATTTCTCCAGGGCAGCTAAGAATATGGTCCTGTCCCTCACTCAATACCCATAGTACTGTGACAAGACCAGTTAAGTATGCAGAAAGCTTCAGGTGCTCAGCCTAAACTCTCAGGTGCAACCAGGTTAACTTATAAGTGCCAGGTAACCAGGTAACTCATTCGTGTATGAGTAGTGTTAACCATTGCCCTGCTCTGATGCTGTGATCCATTTTATCCAACTCCAGAGTCTCCCTTTCTCTAGCAGGGCCTAACCCACAGGTTAGCCACAGGCTGAGGCACTGAGTTTTGCTTTATTTCTGTGTTGTTTCTCTATGTGCGGTGTTAGTACTGAGAACCTTTTTCTTTAAATACAGAAGGCATAAATATTCCAAAAGACCAGCCAATTACTAAACTTAAGAATTTAGAAGATGTTGTTGTCCCTACTATGGAAATTAAGGTAATTTGCCATTAACTTTTGCTTTTTATTAATTAAAATCTTTACTAAGAGTAACTGCTTGAAATAGGCTGTTTTGTAGATCACACATGGTTAAAATTGTTTTCCATTTCCTGTCTCATCTCATAAAAACTAGTAGATTGTCTAAAATTGGTCAGAAAGAAAAAAAATTCAGTGTGCGTCTGCCAAGATTAAGTTTATCTTGGCAGGAAAGTCCCTCAGGGACGTTTTTGTTACTTTTGGGGCCACTCCTACCTGTGCTCAGGGTTTACTCCTGGCTAATACTGGTAGGCTCAGGGACCATCTGGCCTGCTGGGATCAAACCCTGGACAGCCTTTTGTAAGGCAAATGCCTTACGTGCTGTGCTATATGCATCTTTAAAAATATGTATCCATTAAAATATATTGAATGTGATTTAGGATTAAGTTATATACTTATACGTCATAATCTTTCAATAATCTACTTTTCATAATTATATATTCTCTAATGCAGAAAGCTTCAGGTGCTCAGCCTAAACTCTCAGGTGGAACCTGAGAGAGAGAGTTTCAGCTGGAAACAGCATGTGGTTAAGCATATGTATTAAAATGAAGGTTCTGGTTTAGAAAATATATAACTACATTATATCTTCCTGAATAAGTGTTGGTTTTGCAGCTTTATCAACAAAGTTATTTAGCTGATTATTTACTGAAAATGCCCTTTAGCAGTTAGAAGCTGGAAAATACATCTCTCTCCTTTACAAATAGACATTGTGATGTTTCTCTGAGGAGTTTGATGCCTCTCAGATGAGTTGACCTGCAGTGGTAATACCTGAATCCTGGTCTTCCAATATTTTTTCAACAATAATGTTCTAACTTTGAAGTCGCTTTTACAAAAAAATACTTAGGGAGGTAATTATGTAATCTCTATCATTCTTTCAAACTTTTCAAAATGTCTATTATTTCTTTCATTTAAATAGAAATTGTTTAGTTCCAGTTCTTAACAGACTCAGTTCACTATCCTCATTCCGATTTAACACTAGCAATGTCATTTTATAATTCATTTTTTTTTTTTTTTTTTTTTTTGCTTTTTGGGCCACACCCGGCGATGCTCAGGGGCTACTCCTGGCTCTGCACTCAGGAGTTACTCCTGGCGGTGCTCGGGGACCATATGGGATGCCGGGGATTGAACCCGGGCCGGCACGGGCCAGCCGCATGCAAGGCAAACGCCCTGCCGCTGGGCTATCGCCCCGCCCAATAATTCATTTTCTTTACATGCAAATATTGTATCTCACCAACTGTCATGGTTGATATCATAGGTGGATCCCACAGGAGAATATAGAAATCTGGTTACTATACAGTCATTTAAAGCAGAATTTCGTTTAGCTGGAGGCTTAAATTTGCCGAAAATAATAGACTGTTTGGGCTCCGTTGGCAAGGAGAGAAGACAGCTTGTCAAGGTGAGACTTCCCTTCTCTGCTCTGTTTTTATATGGCCGATGGGGTAAAGTTTGAGTTGAGATTTTCTTCTGCATTATTGAGTCTTTACTTTCATTCTAAATAAGTAAGGTAAAAACTCCAGAGAATGGAAATGCATCTTTTATTTTATTTTTGGGTCATAACCGCAATGCTCAGGGGTTATTCCTGGCTCTGCACTCAGGAATTATTCCTGGCGGTGCTCGGGGACCATATGGGATGCCAGGGATCGAATCTGGGTCTGCAGTGTGCAAGGCAAACGTCCTACCCACTGAACTGTCTGTCGCTCAGGCCCTGTAGAGATGCATCATTTTCTAAGTGGAGAATATCTTCCCCCAATTTTTTATCTCTGAAGACCAGATCATAATAGTAAAGTAAAATAATATTATGAGCATGTCCAGACACAGTGTACTTAGTAATCTGTTTGTTAGGAGGGAAAAAATTGTGATAGATGCTTCTTTTCCTGAATAGTTCAATTTGAAGTTCCTTGCTTTCCTCTCCCGAATCTGGCACTGTGCTGAGTGCTGGCCAGTGCACGAAAGGGCTGGCATTTCCCCTTCATGGCGCTTGTGAGCTGTCTGGGCTGACTTGGACCTTATTCGGCAGCATGCCTTGGGTATGGGAATTTCAGTGCATCTACCTCCTAAGGCAGCTAGGGGTAAGTTTCTTTTCTTAGTCTGCCTTCCCAGTGGTAGAGCTTATTCTGAGTGAAAGAACAGAGGAGGATCCATAGACCTGAGAGACTTAATACAGGTGCTCAGATGGACGTCTGGGTCCATTTAGCTGAACTCAGTTAACTGATAGGTGCTGAGTTCCTCCTACTCATTTATTCTCCAGGGCCGTGATGACCTGAGACAGGATGCTGTCATGCAGCAGGTTTTTCAGATGTGTAACATGTTACTGCAGAGAAACACTGAAACCAGGAAGAGAAAACTGACTATCTGCACATACAAGGTAACTCGGTTGCCCCCCCACTCTGCCCCTGGAGTGCCACTGTAGTTGGTTTCCAGTTATGCAAATAGAATCTATTAATATATTTTGCTACTTCCCCTAGAGAAAAAGACGTTATGCCTATGTATGTATCACTTGTCTTCCCATTGTTCATTGATTTGCTTGAGCGGGCACCAGTAACATCTCCATATGTCTTGTCATGCTAGTGTAGCCCAAGGGCATCTGCTTGCTCCAGGAACCTGAGAGCCTCAGAACATTCCTTCAGTGTCGGGACGCTGCCAGGGTCCCCGACAGTGTCAGGACAGAAGTTCTCTTCTACCTCCAAGGACACCGGGAACAGATGAAAACTCACGAGTCCGGGTGCAGTTCCAAAAATGCTTTTAATAGTACAAAAGCTCTTCCACAGCACTCCAGTATAATGAACAAACTCTAGCTCTGGTCCAAACTTAGACCATGCAAAAGAGCCTAAGTCTCCCACTAAAGAGAGAGGATCTCACCCGAGATGAGTCCTACCCAGAAGAAGGAGCAAAAGGCCAAAGAGCAAAAGCCCAAAGCCAAAAGTCGAAAGCAAGGAGCAAAAAGCCAAAAGCCAAAACAACAAAGCTCCCAGATTAGCTATATCTGTCATCCAACACTTCAGGTCATGGGAATGAGGTCTATAATTGTTACTGGTTTTTGGCATATCAAATATGACATGGTAGCTTGCCAGGCTCTGCCTTGCGGGTGGTATACTCTCTCAGTAGTAGGCTTTCTTTTTTTTTTTTTTGCTTTTTTTGGCTACACCCGGCAATGCTCAGGGGTTTCTCCTGGCTCTGCACTCAGGAATAACTCCTGGCGGTGCTCGGGGGACCATATGGGATGCCGGGATCGAACTCAGGCCGGCACAGGCTTTCATCTCGAAGCATTTACTGATGAACAGCAACAGAGAGAGATCAGCTTTTCTCTTTGGATGGAGCTCTGACAAGCTGTGGAGTCTGGACATTGAAAATGGCGTCCCTCATGGTGTGAGGGTTCTTGTGAGGCTCTGTTAGGATGGCGGGTGAGGGCTAGAACTCACCTTCCCCTCCTGGGTGCCTCATGATCAGCTGAGCACAGGGAGAGCTCTGCCCTGTGTGTCTCACCACTATAGCTATTTTTTTTTTTTTGCTTTTGGGTCATACCCGCAATGCTCAGGGTTTCTCCTGGCTCTGCACTCAGGAATTACTCCTGGCGGTGCTCGGGGGGACCATATGGGATGCCGGGATCGAACCCAGGCCGGCACAGGCTGGCTGTGTGCAAGGCAAACGCCCTACCTGCTGGGCTATCACTCCGGCCCTCACCACTATAGCTATTAAAACAATTTTTTCCCCTGAACTCTCTTTGATATTTAAGTTTGCTATGAACATCTAAAACCTCCATTAACTGCAGAGTGAGTGATTCAGAACATGAGGAGCATCAGAACTATACCACTCAGAATTCTGACAGGAAGTAAACCTGGAAGACAGGAAGTTTCTTTTTCTTTTTTTTTTTTTTTTGGCTTTCTGGGTCACACCCGGCAATGCTCAGGGGTTTCTCCCTGGCTCTGCACTCAGAAATTACTCCTGGCGGTGCTCGAGGGACCATATGGGATGCTGGGGATTGAACCCAGGTTGGCTGTATGCAAGGCAAATGCCCTACCCGCTGTGCTTTTGCCCGGCCCCTGGTCCCACAGTTTTAGGGAGCCCTCTAAGCTACTGTTTTGTTTTGTTTCACTCATTACAAGGACCTCAGTGAAATGCCGCAGCACCCCTCATAAGTCATTGTGAAAACATCACTATAGCATCACCAACTTTCATTTCCCCGCCGGACTTTTTAAAGTATAATCAGAATTGAAAATAAAAATTTGAACACAGGCCAAACAGAATAGTTCAGGCACTTGCTTTGTATCCTGCCAACCCTGGTTCAAATTCTAGGTACCACATATGGTTTCCTGAGCACCATTAGGTGCGACCCAAAAAATGAAACAAAAAAAATTGAGTTTAGAAAAGGTTTGATTGTTGGCTTTGTTTTGATCTGTTTCTATTTTGCTTTGGGCCATACCAAGTGGTGCTCAGGGCTTACTCATGTGCTCAGGAATAACTCCTGGCAGGCTTGAGGGATCATATGGAGTGCCAGGGATCTGAAACTGGGTCAGCCACATGCAAGTTGAGTGACGTACCCACAGTACTATCACGCCGGTCCCAGATGAGGTTTGGTTTCAAACTATCATATGCTAGGCCAGGGATGTGGCTCGGCGGTAGAGTGCTTACATGCGTGAGGTCATGGGTTCAATCCCTGGTGTGACAGAACAGTTGCTGCTGTCTCTTCCTTTTACTCTCCCTCAGTCTTTGTAGTTCTGAATGATGCTATTACAGTAGAAAAATTATTTTGGAAGTAACATACTTCTTTAAGAAGCTGCTTTCCATTCATGATTAGAAAAATCTGATAAATGAATTTCCTGCCTATGTATGTATTATATTTCAAAGGGGTGGGACCTCCCTGGCGGGCTTCAGGAACCCAGGACCACTCTTGACAATTGTTATGACAATTCTCAGCCCAGGCTGTGATGCCAAGGAACATCAGGGCCACCACAGCGGTATGCCAGGGCCTCTTATGACTCACTGGGAAGCGCTTGGTGATCAAACCAGAATCTATCCCAGCGCTGTCTCCTTGACCTGGTACCTTTTTTCTTTTTCTTTCTTACTTTATTTTTTTGCTTTTTTGGTCACACCCAGCAGTGCTCAGGGCTTACTCCTAGCTCTGCACTCAGGAATTACTCTTGGCGGTGCTTGAGGACCATATGGGATGCCAGAGAATTGAATCCTGGTTGGCCGCATGCAAGACAAGCCGTCCTACCCGCTGCAGCGATCGCTCCGGTGCCTGATACCTTCTTCTCATCCCCAGATTATATTATGGTCATAGTTCTCATTCTCAGTAGCTGCGTTATATGTGTGCACAATTTTCAGAGGAGTCCTCATCATGTAAAATTTGGGTTGTTTGTAGTGTTGTTTTTTATTGCAAACAGTGCTATGCTGCGCTGAATAATCTTAAAATTTAAAAAATATTTTTTATAGACTGAGTGGATTTCCAGAGCTGGGTGGGTGGGAGAGTGGATTAGTGCAACTAGAAGTCGGTGTAGCTATTGTTGGCCTCCCGGAATGGGTTCCCATTAGCACTGCTCCAGAGTGCCAGGACAGATTTCACACATCACACTGTTCTGGATTAATTATCTTTGGCCTTCACACTGAATGCTCACCTGGTTGCTGACATTTTAAGAAATAGCAATAAGGGGGCTGTAGCGATAGCCCAGCGGGTAAGGCATTTGCCTTGCATGCGGCCACGCCTGGGTTCAATCCCCAGCATCCCATATGGTCCCCGAGACCGCCAAGAGTAATTCCTGAGTGCAGAGCCAGGAGTAGCCCCTGAGCATTGCCGGGTGTGACCCAAAAAAGGAAAAAAAAAAAAAAGAAATAGCAATAAGGATTCATTTTAGGGACTTGCTTTCCAGATGTGTCCTTTTTATAGTATCTGATCCATATAACCTATAATTCATATTTGCCTTCTACTTTATCACTATAGGTAAAGTAGTAGTAAGCTATAGGTTTGCTTACTGGTTGAGCCATTTTTACTGCTTCTCTGATGATACAGACAAACGAAATAGACGGATAACTTACCATGCAGAAGGGGAGCCGTCCTTCACGGACTGCTGGGGTAGCCACGATCTCGCTCATCCTGTGAAATGACAGATACCAACACGTGTTTACTTTCTGTAGAAGTTAATTTTACTGAACTTAAAGGTACCGTACTCATCACCTAATGCTGCCTCAAATATAACTGAAAAAAAAGGCCCTTCCCAATGATAGAACACATGTAAATAAGCTGCCTAGGTAACATTAAGAAGAAACACGTAAGGATGCATGAAGAAGCATAAAGATGGCTCAGTGGTAGAGAAGTGCCTTGCAGGTATGAAACCGGGGGGTCTGTCCTGGCACCACATCCCCTACCCGCCAGTAAAATTATGAAACTGTAAGAAGATAAAGACACGTAGGATGAAGAGATGTACAATGTGTTCAATGGGAGTGGAGTAGAAAATGGCATCTCATTTCAAAGTGATGTATAAACAATTAAGTTCAGTCCATTATTTTTGAGTTTTTAGGTCATACAGCTTTGCACAAAGGAATTACTCCTGGCATTGCTTAGGGGGCCCTATGGGATGCTGAGGATCAAACCCAGGTGAGGCACATACAAGGCAATTTACTATGTCTCCAGCCCCCACCCCCACCCCCGGTCAATATCTTTTTAACAACTTGGATAAATTGTGCTCACTTCGGCATCACATATGCTAAAACAACTTGGATAAATTATTTAAAATTATGAAGGTGTGAGAGTAGGGACTGAATCTAAGCCTCTTGTGTGCAAGGCATGCACTTTCCCACTTAACCACTAAGCCATATCCCTGACCCAAGCGTTTAGCTTAAAAAATGTATTGAGGAGCCAGAGAGACAAGTTAAGGTGCTGGTGTTGTACATACTGATCCTGTTCCAACTAGCATTGTATGTGCTTTCCCAAGCACCAAGAGGAACCCTTATGCATAAAGCCAAGAGTAAGCCCTGGGCACCACAGGGTATGGCCCACCCTCCCCCAAGCACCAAAAAAATTGAAATTAAAAAAAAAAATATATATATATATATATATTTTATGTATGTATGAATGAATGAATGAGTACTGAAATGCCTGGAAAAAGAAATAGGTGACACTGGATTTTATCTATGAATACACTAAACAAGTAGTAAACCTTGAGTGATGAAGATGATATGTTGTGGCATATCATATCAAAATGAGATGCTAGATGGATAAAGAACCTTAAACAGGTTTGTAAATGTGTGTCTGTAGATTTTTCTAAGAATTCAATAGCTAACTGGTTTTCTTTATAAACTCTGTGACTCGATCTATATGTTGTCTGTGGTATAAAGGGGTTATGAAAAACACCTACATTTTAAAAATGTTTCTAAATTTCAACAACCATTCTTTAATTATAAAATTCTTAAATTAAGAATGCAAATAAGGGCGGAGCGATAACCCAGTGGGTAGGGCATTTGACTTCGCACGGCCGGCCTGTGCCGGCCAGGGTTCAATCCCCAGCATCCCATATGGTCCCCTGAGCACCGCCAGGAGTAATTCCTGAGTGCAGAGCCAGGAGTAACCCCTGAGCATTGCCGGGTGTGACCCAAAAGCAAAAAAAAAAAAAAAAGAATGCAAATAAAAGAGTAAGAGTAGAAAGAGATGATAGATACCTTTCAAAATTCTAGTTGAAAATTTAAAACAGAACTTAAGTTTGAGCTTCTTAACGACCTTCAGAATAGAAAAGTCGGGCCAGGGAGATAGTACTGTGACTAGGGCGCTGGCCTTGCACGTGACCGACACTGACTTTATCCCACCACTACATAATGATTGCCAGAGCACTGACAGTGGTGACTCCAAGTACAGAGCCAGGAGGAGCCCCTGAGTATTGGCGGGTGTGATCAAACACTACCACCCCCAAAAAGTAAAGGAAAACAAAAAGATCTCAAGGGGTCTGAGCGATAGTCCAGCGGGAGGGCGTTTGCCTTGCACACTGCAGACCCGATTCGATTCCCGCATGCCATATGGTCCCCTGAGCACCGCCAGGGAGTAATTCCTGAGTGCAGAGCCAGGAGTAACCCCTGAGCCTCGCCAGGTGTGACCCAAAAAAGCAAAAAAAAAAAAAAAGAAATCTCAAGTCTATTTGTTGTAGCAGGAAGTACAGGTTGTAAATCTGTTGTCATTAGGAAAGAGCATGGTTTTCTGAGCCTTCAAGTTTGTTAGAAATTGTTGTAGAACTTTATGGGCTACTGACCTTAATAATCTGCCAGAGCGATAGCACAGCGGAGAGGGCGCTTGCCCATCCGCCCCGGCTCGATCCCCAGCTTCCATATGGTCCCCTGCGCACCGCCAGGAGTAATTCGTGAGCAAAGAGCCAGGAGTAACCCCTGAGCATAGTCGGGTGTGGCCCAAAACCAAAATAATAATAACAATAATAATAGATACTATTAGCACTTAAAAAAACCTTAGCAAAAAACTCAAGATGTTCTGTATGTTTAAATACTCTCTAGGGGAGTTCCTAGATGTGGTTAGGACATTGCTACTCAAATTTAGCAAAATATCATAATCATTTAAAGCGTACTTTGCTGAATCTTATTTGAATTTCTAATTCTAGGACAGCATCTAAGAATATTCATTTTCAGAAAAATGCCAAGTGATAGGCTGGTTCGGCTGCAGTTCAGGGTCATTTCCTGATGCAGTCGTCTAGTTACTTGACTGGCATCTACTCTACCTTAATTGTATGAATTATTAACTATATCCTGCCTGATAAATAAATTTTTGATTGCTCAGAAAGTCCTTAGAAGTCATCTTCTAACATTATAAACCATATAATGTGAAAAAAGGGAGAAATTGTTCATATTATAAATGTCCAGCTTTCTGATAGGAAAAATGATGGCTAGGGAATTGGGTTATAATGGGTTAAGAAAGTCTGGCAGTACGGCACCCTTCATATTCTCATAAAGCAGCTAAGGTTTCTATGCAGAAACGTAATTGAGCCTCCAAGTCTGTTGCTCTAAGGCATGAAAAGAAAAGGACAGGATGCAGAATATTTTGAAGCAAAAGCATCTAAACTTGCATCTCATCTTTTTAATACCTATTTTTGTGTGCAGAACTCTTAACATTTAAGTAATTGTTAATGTTTACATCTAACAGTTTGACTTGTTAGCATGAAAATTCAGGACTTAATCTCATTCCAGGGAATGGAGGAAAAATCTTAGCTTTGATAAAGCTGTTTAGTGGATGTATGCTTCATTATTTTCTATATATCAGTTATGGAAGCTGTTATTAAGGTATATTAAAATTGATAGTGGGCTGGAGCAATATAGTCTAGCGGGTAGGGCATTGGCCTTGCACGCTACCAACCCAGGTTCATTCCCTGGCATCCCATATGGTCCCCTAAGCACCACCAGGAGTAATGCCTGAGTGAGGAGCCAGGAGTAAACCCTCAGCATTGCTGGGTGTGATCCCAAAAGCCAAAAATAAATAAATAAAACTGATAGCATGTTCAGTGTTTTTTCAAAAGGATATTCTTCAGATTTTTTTTTTCTTTTTCGGTCACCCCGGCAATGCTCAGGGGGTTTCTCCTGGCTCTGCACTCAGGAATCACTCCTGGCGGTGCTCGGGGACCATATGGGATGCCGGGACGAACCAAGCCGGCATGGGCGGCCGCTGCAGAAGGCAAACGCCCTACGCCGCTGGGCTATCACTCCGCCCCATATTCTTCAGATTTTATTGGCATGAAATAATAGGAGGGATACAGTTGATTCCTTCCTAAATGAAACAAGCTGAGATTGGCATCATCACAGATGATGAGGATCATTACAAGAATTACAAAAATTGAGAAATGAGAGTCTCAAATCCAGCCAGCCAACTAGGAAATCTTATGTGAGCTTTATTTCGTTGCCTTTTTCCATGGAGCTTTGTCTCTTGCGAATCTGTTCATACAAGTGGAAAATTGTTTCACACTGATTTGATAGTTGACTGCAGGTCAGATATCTTATAATGCCCCTCGTATCACAAAGTATTTCATATCCTTTCAGGTGGTTCCCCTTTCTCAGCGAAGTGGTGTTCTTGAATGGTGTACAGGAACTGTCCCGATCGGGAATTTCTTGTAAACAGTGAAGATGGCGCTCATAACAGATACAGGCCAAATGATTTCAGTGCTATTCAGTGCCAGAAGAAAATGATGGTAAGTATATTTCCAAAGTATAAATTGTTGCAGTATTTAATAACTTACTAAATATTAGTTACCAAATATTACAGAATGTTTTAATTTCATCAGGTAATTGTTAATGATAGTAATTAAAATGAATAACAGTATTTTATTAATCTTGGTGCATTCTACATCCCAAATATGGGGGTATATATTTCATTTTACTTAAGAGGTTCCCTTTCTCTTCTCTCCTCCCATTTCTAGCAAATTCCAGATGATGTGCTGGCTCCGCTGCAGTTCAGGAATACTTTATGACCAGTAGTATAGTTTCTTTGATGGCATTTCCTCTAGCTTAATTGTCTGGCTATGAGCCATATTTATTGATTGCTGAGAGCGTTCTTAAAGGTCTTCTTCTAACATTATAAATTCTATAATGTAAATAAAAGGAAGTTTTTTTGTTTGTTTGTTTGTTTGTTTTGGGGCCATGCTCAGCGATGCTCAGGGCCTTCCCTAGGCTCTTTACTCAGGGATCATGCCTGGTAGTTTCAGGGGCCCATATAGGATGTTGAGGATTGAACCTGGGTGGGCCGCAGGCAAAGCAAGCTCCCTACATGCTGTACTATCGCTGTGGCCACTGTTATACTTTCCTTTACTCTGGGGAAAAAAACTGATCCCACCAGAACGAAAATTTATGAGTGAAAAAGGGAAATTTTTTAAAAAATTGATGTTAACTCTTATCAAATGAGGCATTAATATTTCTATATGATAATTTTCTTCTACCTTAGGATGAGCTAGTTCTTTACAAATTATGAAATAATGTTTTATGAAAGTGATAGAGACCAAATAATTTTAGTAAGACAAATAACAATGTCTGTGCATCCTTTTTTCTTAAGATTACTGCAAATACCTGAAGAGATTATCACTTGTAATGAATTTCTTCCCTGACCAGACCATTCACTTTTTGGAGGGCAGAGATAATATCTAGTTCATCTTTTTATTTCCCCTGTGCCTAACACATTTTTATAGAAACTCAGAGAAGACTTAGAATAGTGGAATGTGATATTGAAAGAATTAATTTTATGTTTGATCTATTTTAAGGAAGTACAGAAGAAATCTTTTGAAGAAAAAATATGAAGTCTTCATGGATATCTGCCAACATTTTCAACCAGTTTTTCGTTTCTTCTGCATGGAAAAATTCCTTGACCCAGCTGTGTGGTTTGAGAAACGATTGGCTTATACTCGTAGTGTGGCTACTTCTTCTATTGGTAATTGTCTATACGTTTAATAGATCCAGATTTTAAGCTGCTGGGGATAATGGTGGATGTTAACCAAGCCATCTTTCCATTAGTCTTTGATTCTTGTTCATCCTGATTCTTAGTTTTTAGCCATAGCGCTTTTTACTTTTTTTATTGGTGTCATTTTGTTTTTAAGTGAAGCAAAAGTAGTTTTTATTTAAACTTACTTAGATGTATGGGGAGAGGGTGAGTGTGAAAGAGAGAACATAGGTTTGAAGAGCTTCTGAGCCTCTTCCTGGCTTGGAAAGAGAAAATCTTCCCTACCCCTAGCTTTATCATTGCTCACACAGTTCTTCAATAATAACATGATTCTGAATAATGAGTGTGGGTTACTTTCTCTCCCCTCAATATATTTTGAGATTTTTCTTTAGAAAATAGTGAAAGGGCTAGAGCAATAGTCCAGTCGGTCAGGTGTTTGCCTTGCATGCGGCCGACCGGGTTCGATCCCTGGCATCCCATATGGTCCCTCGAGGCACCACCAGGAGTAATTCCTGAGTGCAGAGCCAGGAGTAACCCCTGAGCATTTCTGGGTGTAAACCCCTCCTCCCCCAAAAAAAAGTGAAAAATGCATGATGATTTGCTTTATTTCCTTTTACATTCTTTCTGCATCGAACTTATAAAACTGGCATCTAGAGAGGTTCTGTTTAATAGTAATTGATTCCTTTTTAATTTTGGTTTTGGAACAGAAATCAATGCATATTTAAGCATTCAATGTCCTATATTTGACGGTTGGGAGGGATATTTTTTAATTTCTAAGAGATTATAAAATCCAGACAACACAGATACTAAAATTCTAGAAATGAGAGCTGATAGGTACATCAGAGATCTTTTCATCTATTGCTTTTAACTAAAAGCATTCCCTTCATCTCTTTGGAGCCGTATCCTAGGAATGCAGGGTGGTATATATTATGAAACCGTGTCTTTATCCTTGAGAGTTTCCGATCTGAGCAAACTAATTTTAACAAGAAAGTAGGTCCAGTTAATGACACAGAACTTGTCAGCTTCCCAGGCATCCGGACTCGTGGCCTGAATAACACTGAATACTGTTTCCATTTGCAAAAACATTCCAAGACAAGCGATTGTTTCTTAAAAGTTGGAAATACATTTTTTCTGAATCTGTACCTGATGAAGTGAATTAATGATTGTCTATATATAGTTCATTAAGCGAAAAAAAGTTTCATTAGAGAATGAAGAATTTCCCCATGAGTTCCTCAGAAGTCTACTCAGTCGTATATATGTGAGTGTAAATGCTTTGGTCCTGCTACATACTGAGTGTCAAAACTGTGTCAAACTTAACTTTTCAAACTATACTCATACTCTTAAGCAAATATGTACATATTTTTTGTAAAGTTAAAATTTTCAGGCACGGCTTCTAAGATTTAGAAAATGCAATATGAAAATACCTGGAAAGATCTGACTTAAGTTCAGAATGTGTATTTTTCCTTGAGTGGGATAAAAAACCTAAACTATTTATAAATTATAGACATGGAATTCCTTAGTTAAAAGCATGGCTAAATATGGTATAGAAATAAATCAGATCGGTGACGGCATATTATTGGATTTTTCAGTTGGCTACATACTTGGACTTGGGGATAGACATGTGCAGAATATTTTGATCAATGAGCAGTCGGCAGAACTTGTACACATAGATTTAGGTAAGTAGGAACAGTTAAGTCTTTTTTCTATTTACTAAGTAAATGATTGTCAAGAAGAAAGGGTGAAAATTAAGGTTTTGACCTGCAGAAATTTTCCTAATATCATTTCCTTTATTTTCTACCTGTGACTCCAGTCACATTATGTTGGGCTAACAATATGTTACAGTATGTTGACTATAAAAGAAACTGTATGTTACACTATATCTTTTGTGCTATTTTTTGGTGCTAATTTTAACACATTGTATATTTTTTCCAACCTGTTTTGATTTTTTTGTTTCCTATTACGTTTCTTAGTGGTTTTCTCTTACCACATCCCAGGTACTCAGGGGCCGCTTCAGGCTCTGTGTTCAGCAATGCGGCCTTGCGATGCTTGTGGGGACAGTAGTAGTCCTGGGCATTGAACCAGGACTGGACACATGTAAGGAAAGTTCTTGCTCCCTGTATGTATCTCCAGCCCCTCAACCTTCTAGTTTCCCTCTAGCCACCTTGTGCCTCTTAAAGCCATGCAGAAAGCCTGGACTTAGAACATCAGGTGGCTTTAGAAAGGAGCCCCTTCTCCCCTTAGATGTCAGTGGAGGCCAGTGGGAAACCTGGTCTTCTAACAGCACATTTAGCAGTAAAAGGTGGTAGCCCCAAAACCAGTAGAACTATAGTCTCGTAAACTGACATTCAAAGATCCATATTTCAACTGGGAAAATCTCAAATTGAAAAATGATAGCCAGGGGCCAGAGCAATAGTCCAGCGGGTAGGGCGTTTGCACGCGGCCGGCCCATGCCGGCCCAGTTTCAATCCCCAGCATCCTGAGTGCAGAGCCAGAAGTAACTCTTGAGCATTGCCGGGTGTAGAACAAAAAAGCAAAAAAAAAAAAAATGATAACCAACTGTACCAGGTGTGTTGGCGCCCCAGGCACCCCCAAGAAACACTCAGTTCCAGGGTAAAGGGCTGGAACTTTCACTAACGGGCCGAGGCACACCAAGCCTCGGATCTGCTGCTAGAACCACTTCCTCCCAGCTCCCCCGACACTTCCCATCCTCTCTACCAGGCACCCCGAGGAAACACTCAGGAACCACCCACCGACATCCCAAAAAATCAAAACCATGCGGATGCACCTAGCATCCTCGTGAACTACTAATATTTATCTTACCTGCGATACCAGTGAGCATTTGTCCCTACATTCCTTGCCATTCATCCCAAACTGCAAACAACCCAGACACCTACTAACTGTACTGTCTAGCCACCCAGAACACACATTTTCAACCTACAATAGTCATTATGGTAAAGCAATGCAGAATTCCATCAAGCTTAGTGTGTGAAGTCACTAACCCAGATGAGCCAAGTAATAATGATGAGCTGTATATCTCTCTGATAAGGAATTTCTAAAGGAACTGTTAAGGATGCATAAGGGGGAACACAGCGATAGCACAGTGGGAGGGCTTCTCCCTTGGACATGGCCAACCCGGGTTTGATTCTCCTGCATCCCACATGGTCCCCCTGAGCACTGCCAGGAGAAATTCCTGAACAGAGAGCTAGGAGTAACCCCTGAGCATTGCTGGATTGCTGGGTGTGACCCAAAAAAAGCAAAATAAACAAACAAATAAATACATTAAAACAAAACAAAAAAAAAAGGATGCATAAGGAACTAAAGAAGCAATGGAATACAAAGTCAATAAAATACAAGAGGACCTGAGAGCAGAAATGAGTAAATTTCAGACCAAAGTACAAACAGAAATGACAGATATCAAAAAATGTGGTAGGTGAAATGAAAAACACACTGGAAGACCTCCAAACTGAAGACCTAACAACTGCTGAAAAAAAATTAGTGATATTAAAGACAAGGTCCAAAGATTCTCTAGACAAAAGCAGAAGATGGAAAAAAGACTCACAATCAACGAACAGAGAAAATCGGGATGAAACCAAAAGGAACAACATATGGATCATTGGGGTCCAAGAAGAGCAAGAAAAAAACCCTGATGAAGAAGAAACTGTCAGAGCCATCATTGCTGAGAAGTTCCCCAAACTGAAGAATGCATGCTCCCAGATTCAGGAGGCTCGTAGGATACCATCTAAAAGAAACTCCAATAAAAATACTCCCAAGACACATCCTAATTAAAATGACAAAAACAATAGATAGAGATAGAATACTGAAAGCAGCAAGACCAAAGAAGGAAATCACATACAAAGGAGCATCCCTAAGATTTACAGCAGACTTCTCAGATGAAACACTCCAAGCCCAAAAACAGTGGTGGAATGTTGTGAAAAAGCTCAATGAACTGCAGGCCTCACCAAGAATTCATTACCTGGCCAGACTCACATTCAAATATGAAGGAAAGATAGACAACTTCATGAATAAGCAACAACTCAGGAACTTCATGGACTCAAACCCAACTTTAAAAAGAAGGACTGAAGGATCTACTGTAAAGTAAGACAGAACCCAAAAACACAAGTTTAAACAGAAAGATGGTACAAAATCCGATGACAATAATCTCTCTCAATGTCAATGGTCTAAATGCACCAGAGACACAGAGTGGCAGAATGGATTTAAAAACTGGGTCCAACACTCTGCTACCTACAAAAAACACATCTGAATAATCAGAGCAAACACAGACTCAAAGTTAAAGGATGGAAGACCATTCTCCACGCAAACAACTCTCTCCAAGAAGACCTGTGTGACCATACTAGTATCTGACAATATACACTTCAGGCTGAAAAAGGTTAGAAGGGACAATAAAGGCCATTTCTTAATAATTAAGGGGTATTTATATCAGGAAGAAATCACGCTACTAAACATATATGCACCCAACGAAGGGCCAGCAAAATACTTAAAACAACTCTTAAGAGACTTCAAAGAAGACATTAACAGTAGCACAATAATAGTTGGAGACTTCAACACTGTTTTATCAACTTTGGATAGATCAATGAGACTGAAACTCAACAGGGAAATACTGGCCCTGAAGGAAGAAATGGAAGAAAGAGAGCTGGTTGATAAATACAGGGCTTTTCATCCCAAAAAAGCTGAATACACATTTGTCTCCAGTGCACATGAAACATTCTCCAAGATAGACCACATGCTGAGCCACAAAGCTTACCTCAATAAAATAAAAAGAAATTGTGTCAACTGTCTTTTCAGACCATGATGCTTGAAAATAGAAGTTAACCAGTCTTAGAAGCAGTGAGTCAAACCAAACACCTGGAAACTGAAAAGCTCACTGCTGAACAACCAATGGGTCATAAAAGAAATCAAACAGGAAATTCAAAGATTCCTGGAAACAAAAGAAAATGAAGACACCAACTATCAGAACTTGTGGGACACAGTGAAAGCAGTGTTAAGAGGAAAGTTCATAGCTCTGCAAGCATTCATCAGGAAAGAAGAAAGGGCCCACATAAATAACCTGACTTCAGCTCAAAATATTAGTAAAAGAACAACAAAAGGTTGGGCCGGAGCGATAGCCCAGCAGGTAGGGCGTTTGCCTTGCACGCGCTGGCCTGTGCTGGCCTGGGTTCGGTCCCCGGCATCCCATATGGTCCCCGAGCACCGCCAGGAGTAATTCCTGAGTGCAGAGCCAGGAGTAACCCCTGAGCATCGCCGGGTGTGACCCAAAAAAGCAAAAAAAAAGAAAAAAAAAGAACAACAAAAAGGAGCCCAACCTAGGCAGAAAGAAGCAAATAATAAAACTTAGGGGTGGGGCCGGAGCGATAGCCCAGCGGGTAAGGCGTTTGCCTTTCACGTGGCCGGCTCATGCCGGCCCGGGTTCGATCCCCGGCATCCCATATGGTCCCCCCGAGCACCGCCAGGGAGTAATTCCCTGAGTGCAGAGCCAGGAGTAACCCCTGAGCATTGCTGGGTGTGACCCAAAAAGCAAAAAAAAAAAAAAAAAAAAAATAAAACTTAGGGAATCAACAAGCTGGAAACCCAAAAAACAATCTGAAAGATTAATGAAACCAAGAGCTTGTTCTTTGAAAAAATAAGCAACATTGACAAACCACTGGCAAGACTTGTAAGGACAGGGAAAGAGAGAACCTAAATAAATAGGATCAGAAATGAAAATGGGGACATCACAACAGAAACCACAGAAATCCAAAAGATCATCAGAGATTACTTTGAGAACCTGTATGCCATGAAACATGAGAACCTAGAAGAAATGGATAAATTCCTGAAGTCCTATAACCTCCCACGACTGAAACAAGAAGATCTCCAATACTTGAATAAGCCTATCACCATTGAGGAAATTGAAACAGTAATTAAAGGTCTACCCAAACACAAAGCCCAGGTCCAGATGGATTCACTAATGAATTCTACCAAACCTTTAAGGAGGACCTACTGCCAGTCCTTTTCAAGCTCTTCCATGAAATAGAAGAGACAAAAACACTTCCAAACAGCTTCTACGAGACACATATCACCCTGATACCCAAAGCAGGGAAAGACAACACAAAGAAAATTACAGACCAATCTCCCTGATGAACACAGATGCTAAGATCTTCAACAAAATACTAGCAAACAGAATCCAAAGACTCATAAAAAGATTATACATATTGACCAAGTGGGATTCATCCCGGGAATGCAAGGATGGTTCAATCAGTCAACATAATACATCTTATCAATAAAAAAAAAATAAAAAACTATATGGTCATATCAATAGACACAGAGAAAGCATTTGACAAGATCCAACACCTGTTCATGATTAAAACCCCTAAAATAATGAGGAAGGAACCTTCCTCAATATAGTCAAAGACATCTACCAAAAGCCCATAGCAAGTGTCATTCTCAATGGGGAAAAATTGAAAACCTTCCCCTTAAGATCAGGGACAAGACAAGATTGCCCATTCTCACCTCTTTTATTCAATATAGTACTGGAAGTGCTTGCCATAGCAATCAGAGAAGAAAAGGACATTAAGGGCATCCAGATAGGCAAGGAAGAAGCAAGCTATCATTATTTGCAGATGACATGATGTTATACCTAGAAAACCCTAAACTCTCGGCCCCAAAACTCCTAGAAACAATAGATATTTATAGTAGAGTGGCAGAGTACAAAATCAATACCCAAAAGTCGGTGGCTTTCCTATATCCAAATAAAGGAAGAGAAGAAAAGGATATTAAGAAATTGATTCCATTCACAATTGAACCACAGAAAATCAAATACCTAGGAATCAGCTTAACCAAATGTGTAAAGGACCTGTACAAAAAAAAAACTACAAGACACTGCTCCAAGAAATGAAAGAGGACACAAGGAAATGGAGACACATTCGCTGCTCATGGATGGGGAGAATCAACATTGTCAAAATGGTAATACTCCCTAGAGCTTTGTACATATTCAATATGGTCCCTATAAGGATACCCATGACATTTTTCAAAGAAGTTGACCAAACACTCCTGAAATTCGTATGGAATAATAACCCCCCACAAGTACTTAAAGCAATCCTTGGGGAAAAAAAAATGGGAGGCATCACCTTTCCTAACTTCAAACTGTACTACAAAGCAGTAGTAATTAAAACAGCGTGGTATTGGAATAAAAACAGATCTGTGGACCTATGGAATAGAGTTGAGTGTCCTGACACCCACCCTCAAACACATGATCAGCTGATCTTTGATAATGGTGCAAAGAGTCCAAAGTGGAGTAAGGGAAGCCTCTTCAATAAGTGGTGCTGGGAAAACTGGACAGCTACATGTAAAAAATAAATTTGGACCTTTGTCTAACACCATGCACAAAAAATCAAATCAAAATGGATTAAAGATCTCAATATCAGACCTGAATCCATAAAATACGTTGAAGAAAATATAGGAAAAACCCTCCATGACATGGAAGCTAAAGGCATCTTCAAAGGTGAGACACCAGTAACAATGCTACTAGAAGCAAAGATAAACATATGGGACTACAATAAACTAAAGAGCTTCTGCACCTCAAAAGAAACAGTGACCAAGATACAAAGACAGTCCACAGAATGGGAAAGAATATTCACCCAATACCCATCTGATAAAGGGTTAATATCCAGGATATATCAGACACTGGTAGAAATTTACAAGAAGAAAACAGTCAACCCCATTAAAAAATGGGGAGAAATGGGGGCCAGAGCAATAGCACAGCGGGTAGGGCGTTTGCCTTGCAAGCAGCCAACCCAGGTTTGATCCCGGTATCCCATATGGTCCCCTGAGCACCACCAGGAGTAATTCCTGAGCAAAGAGCCAGGAGTAACCTCTGAGCATTGCCAGGTGTGACCCAAAAAAAAAAAAAAAAAGGGAGGGGGGGGTAGAAGAAATGAACAGAAACTTTGACAAGGAAGAAATTCGAATGGCCAAAAGGCATATGAAAAATTGCTCATCATCACTAATCATCAGAGAGATACAGATCAAAACAACAATGAGATATCACCTCACACCACAGACACTGGCGCAAATCCAAAAGGGCAAGAACAAGTGCTGGTGTGGATGCAGGGGAAAAGGGGACTCTCATCCATTGTTGGTGAGAATGTCAACAGGTACGGCCTTTTTGGAAAACAATATGGACATTCCTCCAAAGACTAGAAATTGAGCTCCCATTGACCCAGCCATACCACTCCTGGGAATATACCCTGGGAAGCCAAAAACACTCAGTGGAAATACCATCTGTACTTTTTAAAAATTTTTTATTTTTTCATTTTTTTATTTATTTATTTTTTTATTTTCATAGCAGCACTATTCACAATAGCCAGAATCTGGAAACAATCAGAGTGCCCAAGAACTGATGACTGGATAAAGGAACTGTGGTACATCTACACAATGGAATACTATGCAACTGTTAGGAAAAATGAAGTTATGAAATTACCTATAAATGGATGAATATGGAGAGGATCATGTTGAATGAAATTAGTCAGAAGGAAAAAGACAAATATAAAATGACTGCATTTATTTTCATGGCATAAATATATATGTATATTATAAATATATATGTATATGTACATATATATACATATATGTGTATATATGTACATATATATACATATATATGTATAGTATGTACATATATATACATACATATGTATATATATTATGATACCAAAATCCAAGGTCAGTGAAACATGGATCAGGAGGTCTTGTCAAAGGTGGAAATTACCACAAACGTGTGGGAGTCAGAGGTTAGGGAAGACAGAGAAGGGAACAATGTGCTATAATTGTCGAAAGGGTTAATACCAACCTAGAACTGAGCATTAAATATAGGCAAAAAGATACACATGATAACCTCTTAGTGTATGTATTACAATCCACAATATGCCAGACAAGGAAGAGAGAAAGAGAGAGAGAAAAAGAGAGAAAAGAGATAAAGAACCTGCCATAGAGGCAGGCTAGGGAAGTTAGGAGGGAATCGGGGACATTGGTGGTGGGAAATAGACATTGACCGAAACCCCAAACATGAACATCTTTGAAATTATATATCTCACGGTGGTATAATAAAATATTAATAAAAAATAAAATAAAACATAAGGAGTAAAGCAAAATAAAAAAAAAGAAAAATGATAACCAGACTAGGACTGAACATTGAACGTAGGCATAGGGATATACACGATAACCCCTAAATGTATGTATTACAAGAATATGTAAGCAAGTATGTATGTATTACAAGCAGTATGTATTACAGTGTGCAAGGGGCGGGGAGAAAGAAGAGAGGAGAGAGAAGAGAAGGAGAAGAAGAGGAAAAGTGCCTGCTCTAGAGACAGACTGGGGGCGGGAATTGGGGACATTGTGATGGGAAATGGGCACTGGTGGAGGGATGGGTGCTGGAACACTGAATGTGTGAAACCCAATCATGAACATCTTTGTAATTTTATATCTCATGGTGGTATAATAGAATTATTTTAAAGAAAAATGATAATAACTATAAATATTGAGTGATAAAAATGTTAGAATTGTTTTAGAAAGATCTCAGAGGATTTATCATTAAAATGCTTCAATGAGCAATTATAAACATCTCGAAATAAACTATGGTAAGTCTTAGATTAGAACTGGAAGAGATATAAAAGAACCAGGTTTTAAAACTTAGAACAGAAAAACAGTAATTAAAATTTTAAGGGGCCGGAGCGATAGCCCAGCGGGTAGGGCGTTGTCCTTGCACCCGGCTGGCCCATGCCAGCCCGGGTTCGATCCCCAGCATCCCATATGGTCCCCTGAGCACAACCAGGAGTAATTCCTGAGTGCAGAGCCAAGAGTAACCCCTGAGCATTGCCGGGTGTGACCCCCAAAAAAAGCAATCAATCAATCAAAATTTAAAACTTAGTGGACAGATCATAGAGGAAAATGTAGGAATAAAAAGAGATAGCAAACAGGAAGACAGAATAACAGAAACTAACCAACCTGAAAATGTGTGCCCCCTACCAAAATGGAAAAAGACAAAATCTTCAGATTTTGAGCAAAACAAAGATTTTTTTTCTTTTTTGGTCACATCCAGCAATGCTCAGGGCTTACTTCTGGCCATGCACTTAGGAAATACTCCTGGCTGTGCTCAGGGGACCATACGAGGTGTCAGGGATCGAACCTGGGTCAGCCACATGCAAGGCAAACGCCCTGCCCACTATAGGTCTGGCCCCTCTAGACAAAGAAGTCTGAAGACCTAAGTGAAAGAGGCAGAGAGATAATACAGGAAGGAAGACTCTTGCCTTGCATGCAGCCGACAGATAATACAGGAAGGAAGACTCTTGCCTTGCACGCAGCCGACAGATAATACAGGAAGGAAGACTCTTGCCTTGCACGCAGCCGACAGATAATACAGGAAGGAAGACTCTTGCCTTGCATGCAGCCGACAGATAATACAGGAAGGAAGACTCTTGCCTTGCGCGCAGCTGACAGATAATACAGGAAGGAAGACTCTTGCCTTGCACGCAGCCGACAGATAATACAGGAAGGAAGACTCTTGCCTTGCACGCAGCCGACAGATAATACAGGAAGGAAGACTCTTGCCTTGCACGCAGCCGACAGATAATACAGGAAGGAAGACTCTTGCCTTGCACGCAGCCGACAGATAATACAGGAAGGAAGACTCTTGCCTTGCATGCAGCCGACAGATAATACAGGAAGGCTCTTGCCTTGCATGCAGCCGACAGATAATATAGGAAGGAAGACTCTTGCCTTGCACGCAGCCGACAGATAATACAGGAAGGCTCTTGCCTTGCACGCAGCCGACAGATAATACAGGAAGGCTCTTGCCTTGCACGCAGCCGACAGATAATACAGGAAGGAAGACTCTTGCCTTGCATGCAGCCGACAGATAATACAGGAAGGAAGACTCTTGCCTTGCACGCAGCCGACAGATAATACAGGAAGGAAGACTCTTGCCTTGCACGCAGCCGACAGATAATACAGGAAGGAAGACTCTTGCCTTGCACGCAGCCGACAGATAATACAGGAAGGAAGACTCTTGCCTTGCATGCAGCCAACCCAGTTCCCTGAGGGTATGGCCCAGTCCCCTCCCCTGTTCCTTCAAACCAAAATCTTCAAGTGAAGAAAAAAAAAATCCATTCATTAAATGGAGAAAATGGATGACTATACATTCTACACTTCATTAATGATTTCTTTATTTTCAGTTAAAATAGTTTTATTTAGGAAATGAAAGAGTAGAAAAAGGTTCTTGAAAAAAGACAAGAAAAGAAGTCAGGCACTGGCAGCTGGGGTGTGGACGATCCAGAGGGGAGTGTTGTTACTGCGTGTTTACTGGGTTCTGTGGGGCAAGATGTGGGCACCTTATTTGAACTTGAGGTGTCTCCTAGGTAACGGTGGAGTGAGGAAGACAGCAAAACTAGAATGTGACTGTGCCATATTCGACTTAATCACATAGAGGCCACTGATTACTGTGTGCCTCTGCAAATTCAGCTTCTACTTGGGAGGAAAGTAAATTGATTGTGAAACCTCCTAACCTTGACTTTTTTTTTAACTGTAGGGGTTGCCTTTGAACAGGGTAAAATCCTTCCCACTCCTGAAACAGTTCCTTTTAGACTCAGCAGAGATATTGTGGATGGAATGGGCATTACTGGTGTTGAAGGCGTTTTCAGAAGGTAAGCACTAAGAGTTAAGGTAGAAGAGTGAGATGGGTTTTGGTAAGGTAAAATGGTTATTGAAACTATTTTAATTACAAGTACCTATAGTCTATAAATTCACCACTAGGATTATATTCCAATAGCTTTCACTGCTATTAAAGACCCTGGGTCCAAGCAGTAATAGTTGCCCTTCCCTTTGGATCACCTGAATCTCACAGCATAACATATATTTGTAACTAAATGTAACTTAAGTAACAGTGTATAACATATACGTGAATATGTACGTATATACCTTCCTCCAGAAGCAGCTGCTTTTGTCCTCATAAACTGAGGACATTAGAAGCTCATTGTCTACTCGGAGTTCAACTTTGTGGCTGTCTGTAGCTTTCCCAATGTAGACCTGTACTCAACTTGGGTGAGGGTGGGCACTTAACACTTGATTTTGCTCAGGAACTATTCCTGGTACTGTGCTCGAGGGTCACTCCCAGTGGTACTCAGGGAACCATTTGGTACCAGGAACTCCCCACTGGCCTCCCACACACAAAAGCATACATCCAGTCCTTGGAGCTATTTCTCCAGCCCTTTACTCAGCTTTTAATGAAGTAAATTCTAGACAGAGTAAACTAATAATTACCATAATAATCAGTGAATGAAGGAAATATATTATCATTCTTGTTTTGTTTTGTTTGTTTGTTTTGGAGGGACACACTTGCTCAGAGGATTCTCCTGACTTATTGCTCACTCCGGTAGTGCTGGGGGACCTCACACTGTCCGTAAGGAAACCCAGGTGCTCCAGCACATGGAGTCACCGCTCCTTCTGTTAGTCTTATAAATGCTAAGATTCTTTTGCACTTTTGTGTTCAGTTCAGAAACATCTGAAATCCACTCTTAGTTCAACACTGCAGTTGAAGTCTGTACTTTTCTCAACATACACATGCTCTTTAAAACATTACGTTAGGAATTATTTAACAGTAACAGTCTCAACATGCTGTACATAAATATGTAATGTTACATCATGTATGATATGCATGTATAATAGAAAACGTTGACGTGTAACTAAGTTCCTGTTTATCTGCTGTAGATGCTGTGAGAAAACCATGGAAGTCATGAGAAACTCACAGGAAACCCTGTTAACCATTGTAGAGGTAAAGCGTGTAATGATACGTAGGTGCTTTTCTCGAGCTGATGGCCACTTCTGAGGCACCGAGATGTTAGTGGTGCGTGAGCACTCGGTTAGGGATGGCTGCTGCGCTTCCCTCGGTTAGGGATGGCTGCTGCGCTTCCCTCGGTTAGGGATGGCTGCTGCGCTTCCCTCGGTTAGGGATGGCTGCTGCGTTTCCCCGATTAGGGATGGCTGCCGCGTTTCCCTCGGTTAGGGATGGCTGCTGCGTTTCCCCCGGTTAGGGATGGTTGCTGCGCTTCCCTCGGTTAGGGACGGCTGCTGCATTTCCCTCGGTTAGGGATGGTTGCTGCGTTTCCCTCGGTTAGGGATGGCTGCTGCGCTTTCCCTCGGTTAGGGATGGTTGCTGCGCTTCCCTCGGTTAGGGATGGCTGCCGCGCTTCCCTCGGTTAGGGATGGCTGCTGCGTTTCCCTCGGTTGAGATGACTGCCGCGCTTCCCTCGGTTAGGGATGGCTGCTGCGCTTCCCTCGGTTAGGGATGGCTGCTGCGTTTCCCTCGGTTAGGGATGGCTGCTGCGCTTCCCTCGGTTAGGGATGGCTGCTGCGCTTCCTCGGTTAGGGATGGCTGCTGCGCTCCCCTCGGTTAGGGGATGGCTGCTGCGCTCAGTGCAGCCACAGGAGGCTGGGCAGCAGGTGGTAGGAGACCCTCGTCTCGTCTTTCCTGTATAAATTGACACTTTGACACCTTAGATACCTCGTACGGTATTTTCAGATGCTTTCCATTTGGATTTTAGGAGAAGTCAGTAATTGTAGCACCCTCTCCCTTTGAACCAAAGTGGTTCAAAAGCACCTGGGATCAGACACATGAAGGTGCGTACAAATGCTGGTAGTAGAAGCACTGGGTGAGATGTGAGGGCCAAATGGCTGACTGCTCTTTCACCTTCAGTGCCTCTCTGCTGTCTTGACCGTGGGACAGCCCCTGTGGGCCTGCAGCGCACAGATACCGAGTCAGAGTCACGCCTACTGTTGATCAGGACAGAAAGGGAAGGAAGTCGCACATATTTCCGGTGACTGTGACGATTGCTTTATTCAGCATGAATTGTGTCCCTAGGTCAGTCATGCACCATCCTGGTGAACAGGATGTAAGGCAAGAGGTCAGGAGGGACCCACCCCCAGGAAACCCTGGAAAACAGAATAGAGATGGGCATTCTTCCCTATATTCATTAGCTTTTTGTTCCTTTGCCCTGGCGCTGGGCTTGGCTGCATTTAGAACCAGCTGTGCTATGTTTTAAAAACACTGATGACCAAACTCATACAAAATTTCTAGGCATGGGTAGAGACAATTGTTTTTCTTTTGGGGCCTGGAGATACTCAGGGACTACCCCTGGCAGTGCTCAGGGATCATCTATGGCACCAGGGATGAACCAGGGTCAGATTTATGAAAGGCAAGCACCGTAACCCCCTCCATACTTTCTCCAACTCTTGACATTTGTATTTTTAAGAATCTTTTCACTATATAGTGAAAGTTGAGTCACAATTTTAGTCTTCAGGCTTACTGTGGACCCTAGATCAGTAATTGTGGGGAATGTCCCAGGAAGGATGAAGTTCATGGGTCTGAGGTTGACATCTTAGGATATCACTGTGTTGACAGCCTGTCCACCCTTCTGGGCCAACCGCTCTTTAAAGATCTCCTTTGGACTACTAGTGGCAACAAGGATTTTTATTTACTGGTAAAATGGATCTGAATAATATGTTGACAAAGTAAAACTAAGGCTATGTTGTTCGAAGGTTAAAAAAATGTATTTTTTATCTTACCTCCTTAGATTATATTAATATATACTTTTATATATTACAATTTGTCATTGGTTCTGCAATAAAAGAATCTAGTGACATGGATATAATATAGTATTAGTACATAGTAACATACCTCAGACTGGAGAGATAGCTCAGTGGACTGAATGCATGCTTTGCATGAGGGAGACCCGGTTTAGTTCCTGCTTCAATGAGCAATTTTCAAAGTGAGTCCCCACCTCAAGCACTAACCTGGGAGTAACCCTGACCACTGCTGGATGTCGCTTATTACAAAAAAAACAAAACTACAGATGCCTCCAGATGCAGAAACTAAGTCTAAATTCAGTTTTGTTTTTTTGCACTGAAGAAAAAAAGTCAAAATTTTCAGCTTAAGAGCAAAAGAAATTTAACATGTTCCCCAATATTTTGTTCAGCCAAAAATATTGTTTCACAATAACTTGGAGGGTTTGAGGGGCACAATTTGTCAGTGCTCAGGGACACTCCTGGCTCTACGCATGGAGGGCCACTGTCGGGAACGCCGCCCGGGGCCCGGGTCCCCGACAGTGTCAGGACAAAGGTTCTCTTCTACCTCCGAGGATGCCAGGAGAACAGATGAAAACTCACAAGTCCGGTGCAGTTCCAAAAAGGCTTTTAATAGTACAAAAGCTCTTCCACAGCACTCCAATATAATGAACAAACTTTAGGTCTGGTCCGAACTTAGACAATACAAAGAGCCTAAGTCTCCCACCAAAGAGAGAGGATCTCACCCGAGATCCTCTCTCTTTGGAAGGAAGACTATAGGAAGGATCATACTAGTTTGCTCTAAGCAGGCGAGTGTCACCCTTTCAGTAAACGAGAACAAGATACTCAGAATCACCCTGGTGCAGATAATAAGAAGGACCTTGTTGGTACCATCTAGATTACATGAAGCTCATGAAGTTAAGATGTATTACTTTATACCAGCCCTCTCTCTCTCTCCAGTGTTTTACATGAGATAATCTTGGTAGAAAGGATTAGACCTTGGCATAACCTTTGTTTATACCTGCAATAGGGTGTGGCACTACACTCTGTTTAGAGTTCTTTGTTGACATGACCCTCCCGGTTGGATTACTTTGGTGTATATAAGGGGCTGACTTGAGGCCCCTTCACTTTTACCTTTTGGGCCTTTTAGCTTTGGGCTTTTGGCCTTTTGCTCTTTGGCCTTTTGCTCCTTCTTCTGGGTAGGACTCAGCTCGGGTGAGATCCTCTCTCTTTGGTGGGAGACTTAGGCTCTTTTGTATGGTCTAAGTTCGGACCAGACCTAAAGTTTGTTCATTATATTGGAGTGCTGTGGAAGAGCTTTTGTACTATTAAAAGCCTTTTTGGAACTGCACCGACTTGTGAGTTTTCATCTGTTCTCCTGGCATCCTCGGAGGTAGAAGAGAACCTTTGTCCTGACACTGTCGGGGACCCGGGGCCCTGGCGGCATTCCCCGACAGTGGCCCTCCAGTCTCAGCGTAGCCAGGGTGGTAGTCTCCTGGTAAATTCTAACTGTCCCACGTTGGGTGCAGTGGGTATAAAGAGGAGCTGTGCCCAATCTAGAAAACATAGAAGTCTTAGTAGATGTATAAGTCAGAAGTTATTCAATCAAGGTGACTTCTGTAACTGCCACACCCTTTAGCAGTGTAGAAGAGAGGTCTCATTAGAATGAACCTTGGCTTAAATAAGATTAAGCTGGAAGTGGGCAAAACAACCAAGCTCCCAGGTTAGCTAAACCTGTCCGCCAACAGGCCACGTGGAGCAGGGATCAGGCACAAAGTATACACTCAGCTGACTGAGCTCTCTCTAGCCTTCCAAATAGAATTCCTTATGTGTGGGTAGCTACGGGTATTCCTTCAGAAGCTGTACTCTGAGGTAACAGTGGGAAGGGGTCGTTCTCTGAGGAGCCCAGAAGTCCTGTGTCACATTAATTACACCTGTGCCAACCTCAGGTTACAACTGAGGTTGGCCCTTAGGAAAGAAGAGTGGGAGGACAAGACCGGGCAAATTCCAGGACAGAATGTGCTGTCCTTTATATACATATAAAGACCTCAGTCACAGAACTAAATCTTGGGTTTTGAGATAGCCCCCCTTTTTTTTTTGCACCACTCTGTCTTGTAACTGCATAAATAAATATTTTTTAATCAGATAGAGCTCAGAATGTCAGGTTTGAGACTATAGCTTGGGAATGAGGTCCAGACTGGTTAACTAAGCTTTCTAGCTCCCACAATTGAATCTATACCTAGACAGTCCAGCTGAAGGGAAATGAGAGCCTACCAAGAAAATACCCTTACCTGGACCTTAAAAGAAATGGAAAGAATGTGGTGAGAGACCTGGAGAGAGAGTACATATTTGGTTATGGTTAGGGCACTTTGTATGCAGACAACGCCTTCAAATCCAGGTTTCCAGCACTGCGTGGTCCCCAGGACCCCCAGGAGTCATCAGCTGCAGGACCCCCAGCATTGCCAGGTGCCGCCCTGGAGGCCTCCAGCACTGTTGGGGTGGCCCAAGCAAGCACTGTATCCGCGCCCGTTAGATTCGATTGCAGGCCAGCTTGGCTGGGAGTCCTCTGGAGGGGCCTCGGGCCTGGGAGACCCCTCATTAAAAAAAAAACAAAACATTTCATGCATGTATTCCTTAGTGAAATAGTCAGGGAACATGGGTCGAGGGATGTCACCCCCAGCCATGGAAGATGATCCAAACGCGAAGTGAAACCCAGAGCATTATGCTGCATAGTTCCCTCCACGTGGAATTATAAAGCGCAAGCATTCTTTTCTTACATTCGCTATTAGCTTCTAGGTGCCTTATCAATTATTTAATTTTAGGGGTCACTTCTGACAGAGGCTCAGTCTACCCCAACTCAGTGCTCAAGAGTCACTTTCAGGACCATGTGGTGCTGGTATCATATCTGCCCCCCTCCCCAGCTATCTCCTGACTCTGTTGTTGGGCTCTAAGCAGCTAGTATTGGGGCCAGGCACCTCCCCTGCCGTGAGGCCCCATGGGAGGGGCCCAGAGGTGGCCCTGTTCTCAGGGGCGTTGGAGCTTCAGGACTTTACACCCATGTGAAAGATATCTGTGCTTATCCAGTGGGAGACTGGCAGGCAAATGGTGCAGGATGTGCCTGGTCTTCTGACCTCAGACCACAGTAATATGTAAGTCAGTTCTTGTAACCTTGCAAATGCTAAATCAGTGATTGTTATCTGTTGTGGCCCAGGATTGTTATGGCCTCGGATGCTAGATGATTTGTGTTTGTGTCCCCTCCACCCAAAAATCCCACTGTGCTTCTTCCCGGTCCTTCCCTCTCCTTTCACAGGGATGACGTCCAGCAAAATCGTGGTCTCCCTCACTCATGGGGGTGGGGGGAGACCCTGGCCAGGGCCCCTGGCAGGTGTTGCTGTTGTTATTATTGGGATCTCCAGCAGTGCTTGGAGGATGTGGAGGCCACTTAATGATGTTTCTTAGCATAGCAGTATGGCCTGATAGTTCTTGGGCTGGTGACCTGGTGCTGCTCAGGCTCAGCGGAGCTTGAACCACCAGGGCCACACCTAGTAATGCTGTGAGGGGCCATGTGGGACTAGGAGTCGGACTGGGGAGGGAGGGAGAACAACACTTGAGTTCCACCCTTTGGAGCTAACTCTCTGGCCCATGACTGATACTTTTATAATACTGGCTCCACTCTTTATAAACATGTTCTAAGTGCACTGTGCCCTTCTAATGTGTGGTTTCTCTAGGTTCTCCTGTATGATCCTCTCTTTGACTGGACGATGAACCCTTTGAAAGCCTTGTATTTACAGCAGAGGCCAGAAGATGAAACTGAGCTCCATTCCTCTCTGAATGCAGATGATCAAGAGTGCAAGCGAAACCTCAGGTGAGCCATATTTTAGACGGGACTAGTGTCAGGTGTTCATATTTTTCCCAGCACCTTTTAAATGTCCCACCTCTTTAAAACTTGTTTTCGTTATTAGTGATATTAACCAGAGTTTCAACAAAGTTGCTGAACGTGTCCTCATGAGACTGCAAGAGAAACTGAAGGGAGTGGAAGAAGGAACTGTGCTGAGTGTGGGCGGACAAGTGAATTTGCTCATCCAGCAGGCCATGGACCCCAAAAACCTCAGTCGACTTTTTCCAGGATGGAAAGCATGGGTGTGACTTTCAGCATATAAATTACCCCAGAATTCAACCTTTACGAATACATTTCAGCCTTCATTTTTAACCTACCTATGTAAGTCAAAGAGGAATTGGTTACATGAACTAATACTGTACTTTTAAAAAGTTTTTAATACTTGTTTTGGTTACCTAAAAATAGTCTCTAGGAACATTTCTCAAACTTAAAATATGACACATTTTTAATACTATTTCTAAATTATCATTTATTAATATCATTCACTTCTATTAATACTTCATTAAATCATCCATTTCTAAGCTAACCATTTTTTATGCTTAAGTACATGTTGAGTGTTTTCAGCAAAATCACTGACATGAATTAACTAGAAATGGGAACAACAACATTGCAGTAATATCACTGGTAGTTTTTACTTAACCATAAACAGATACACCTCTCGTCTTAAGGTAACTTTTAATTAAAACCTGTTTCCTAAAGGAAGAAACTAGCTTTAAATACCATAGCACTCTCTACATATCCATATATGTAGAGAGAGAATGTGTGTGCTTATGTGTGTGTGTCTGTGTGTGTGTATCATGGTGAAGCTACATTTAAAATAAGAAATGTTAAAAATGATATTTAAGAAATATGTTTGGGGCCAGAGGGACTGCTCACTGGGCCGAGCACGTGTACGACGTGCAGGAACCCAAGTGTAAGCCCTGGCACACCTGCTCCGCAGGCACCTCCAGATGTTCAGGTAATGTAAGTAAACTCATCACCAGGTTACTGACAAATGAACTTAGGTTGTGGAGAACAAACTCAGAGACCTTTCTTTAAATTTTATACTACGCTTTTCATCTGTATTTGAAACCGTTCTATTATTTTCTATTACTTTTTATCTGTTGCCTTCATATGTCTTATAGTTCATGAACTATGATCACCTGTGTATAATCTCCTTTCTAAACACTCATGGGATTTCTCCTCTTGAAAATTGTTTTTGTAAGGGCTGGAGAGATAGTATTGAGGTTAAGGCATTTGCCTTGCATGCCTCTGAATCCTGGTGCAGTTCCTAGCACCATGGAGTTATACTTTTAATTTCCATATATATGTATTGTTTTTAATAAGAGTGTTGACATTTATACTTTGATGTTATTGGTAAAGTTCTGCTTCACCACTAGTGAACCAAAACAATCCACTTTCCTTGTGTCACTTCTGATCTGTTCCTGTCACTATTTTAAAGATCCTAGCTTTATTCTTTTGTTCTTCTATTGAAGGATGCATCTTTCGGTGCTTGAGAGTTGCTCCCTGTGGTACTCAGGAAACCATGCAGTACTGGGGCTAAACCCTGGCCTACAGCGTGAAAGCATGTGTTAAGCCCACTGACCTGTCTTTCCTTGTTTAGTTTTCATATTGAATTATCTGATTTACGGTGGTATTATTGTTTTAGGCACAGAATGTTACTGCTTCATACCTATCACCAGAGTGCCAGTATCTCTTTTCTACTAAAGGCCCCTGTTTTTTTAGTATCTCTATTATCATTATTTTTTTATTTATTGTACCACCATGCATTTACTGATGAACCAGTAACAATTATAGACCTCATTCCCATGACCTGAAGCAATGGTTTGAGGCTCTTCATGTTCCTGGAGCAAGCAGATGCCCTTGGGCTACACAGCCCTCGACAGGACTTATGGAGATGTTACTGGTGCCCGCTTGAGCAAATCAGTGAACAACAGGAAGAGTGATACAAGTAGCACCATGCGATATACAGTTAAAAAGATGCTCATAATTGGGTTTCAGTCATACAGTGTTCCAGCACCCCTCCCTCCTCCAGTGCACATTTCCCACCACCAGTGTCCCCAGATTCCCTCTCTCCTCCTCCCCACCACCGGCCTCTGTGGCAGGCAGTCTCCTCCTCCCCTTCTTCTCATCCTCCCCATTCCCATTCTCCAACCCCTCCCCATTATCTTTCTGGAGTGACAGTACAGTGAGTAGGATGCTCCAGTCGTCCCCAGCACCTATATGGTTCCTGAGCCCTGCCAGGAGTGATCTCTGACTGTAGAGCCAAGAGTAAGCCCTAAGCACTGGTGGTGACAACACCCCTCACCAAAAAAAAGTTCTATTGTATTTATAGGTTCATCTATCTGCCATTTGGTTTCTAAAGGCTTATTCCTTTCTGGGGGCCGGGGGATCTGGGCCAAACCCAGTGGTGCTCAGGGACTGCTCCCTGCTGTTCCGGGAGCTGCATAGTGCTGGAGCCCAGACCTGCCCCATGCAAAGCACGCTTTGCATGTAGCCAGCTGCTGAGCTATCTCCCTAACCTGGAGATTTATTCTTGAAATTAGTTTGCATTTCAAATTACAATCTCTTCTGTCTAAAGTAGGATATACATCCCTCCGCGCTATGCCATCTCTCCAACCCAGATGTTAGTATTGTTGAATGTATCTCTTAACTGCACTATTACCAGAATCTGTTACACTGTTACATGGTTTTAATAAATAGTTCTTTTTAAAATGTGCTTAGATGTATTCATTTTATTCAAATATGTGAATGTTTTGTGTGTCAGGCATGATGCTAAGGTGAGAGCCATGAGCAGGCAGGTGTGTAGGCCAGACACTAGCTTATAAGGTGGTACATACTGAGTAGATTTTCTTATTACCCCATGACAAAGATAAGTGAGTGTTGTCTATTTGGGTCTAAAAAGTGATCTCGTTGACATAAAAGTCTGGAAGATCCTGATGCTCCAGAAATGAAGTTTACTTTCACAAGTTTATCATTTAAGAGTCAAAGGTAGTTTTCTACAGCGTTTGCAGATTGTTGGTCTAGCTTCTGAAAAACTAGTTTCAAAACTAGTTTTACATGTATGTAGTGGAGTTAAAGCTTCATTTTCAGTAAGGAGAGAGAGAACAGGGGTTATGGCACTTGCCTTCCATTTGGCCCAGTTTGATCCCCAGCTTGTGGTCCCCTCAGCACTGCACAGTGTGGCTCAGCATTCCCTCCCCCCAACCCCGCGTAGGTTTATATACATACACGAGACCAAATAGCATTATTTTAGTAATACTAGGTTGGCGAAATACTTGAAAAGTAATGTAAATAAAGCCATATGATCACATCAGTAAACACATTAAGACCAAGATGACAATTTATTTCCTACGATAGAAACTCAAAGGCTGGATCTAGAGATATCTCAAGTCGAAAGTGGCAGGCTAGCTAGCGTGTGACAGATCCTGAATTGTATCCTGGCATGATAGCATGTAGCCTAGGATTGCACTGAGGGCCACACTGGGCCAAGCTCTGCAGGAACTAATCTTTAGATGGAAGTGGCTGGAAATAGTACTGCACGTAGGGTGGAGGGGACCAGAGTCCAGAATGCTGGAGCCCATCCCTCCACTTTCCTCCCAAACCCAGATGGTGTGTGGCCCCTAGGCAGATCTTCTAGAAGAATTTTCCTCAGAGGAAGCCTTTACCCTGTTTATGTTCAGCCAAAACCATGTTTATGTTCAACCAACCCCATGTTAATCCCAGTCCCCAACAATTTCAGAGAGCAGTTTCTTTTTCCTGTATTAGACTGATTTGATTTTCAGTTGAACATTGCTGGCCTCTAGCCTGTGATCCGTTGTTCCGTCCACCAGCCAGGGAACTTATACTGGTCCTGAGTGCGCCAGGAGGCCTAGTCACTGCCAGGACGGTGGCAGGAGGGCACTTGCTTTGCAGTGTGGCTAATCCAGGTTTGATCCCAGTTCCTCACACAGTTCCCTGAGCATCACCAGGAATAGCCCCGAAACTGGGTTCTAGCAGGAGTGATCCCTGAGCTCAGAGCCAGGAGTAAACGCAGCCGAAAAACAAAAAAAGAAACTGAGATCACTTATCAGAGAAATCCAAATTAAGATGGCGGTGAGACCACCTCACACAAGTAAGAATGGCATAAAGCAAAGTGGAACAACAAAGAAGTGAGCCAGAGAGATAGGACAGCAGGTAGTGTGCTTTGCACATGATCAACCCAGGTTCTATTCCTGGCATCTCATACTGTACCTGAGCATCTCCAAGTGTGGAGATGGTGAAAAGAACTTTCATACACTGCTGGTGAGAATGTTGTCTGGTTTAGCCCTTATGAAAAATAATACAGATATTCCTCATAGACTAGAACTCCTATAAGATGCCATGATCCCTCTGGTTGGTACCTACCCACAAGACAAAACCATTCATTCAAAAAGATTTGAAGATATAAGCACACTTACACTCATTGTAGCACTCAGTACAACAGCCAGGAGAAGGAAACCGCCGAGGTGTTCAATGACAGAAGAGTAGATAATGAAGCCACAGTATGTATGTATGTATATATATATATATATATATATATATATATATATATATATATATATATATATATATATATATATATGCAATAGAATACTATGCAGCCCTGAGAAATAATGAAATCATGCAACCTGCTGCAACTTGGATGGAACTGAAAGATTTATCTGTTAAGTTAGGACAAAGGCAAATTGTAGATTTTCACTCATCTGTTATTTACAGAGTAAACTGTCTAGGAAATGCAAAGACCAAAAGTGGGAAAAATACTGGCTCTAGATTAGAGAAAAAATGCAAAGGAAGGAGAGAAATGGAGACCTGGAAGTAACAGTGTAAGGACGAGGAGTCTGGCTTTTCTGTGGTAAAGAGGCAAGGTGTCTATAGCTAAACTAGCAGACTCAACATAATTGAAAACATGGATCCCAAACTACTTTTTCTTGTGGGCCACACCCAGCAGTGCTCAGGGCTCATTCCTGGCTCTGCACTCAGGAATCTCCTGCGGGATTGGGGACCATGTGTGGTGCCAGGGCTAGAACCTGGGTCAGCAACATGCAAGGCAATTACCCTAGATGCTATACTATCCCCCAGGCCCAAACTACAATAATTAACTTAAAAATAGGGTTAGGGTTAGGGGCCGTGGGTAGAGGGCAAACCTGTAGTTATTGGTGGAGGGATGGGGTTTTATGGTGGTGGGATTGAAATTAGAAAACATTGTATGACAGAGGGACTTATATAATAATCCCTAAAGGTCTGTAGGGCAAGCCACAATGTTTAAGAGAAGAGAGAAGAGGAAAAGTGCCTGCTACAGTGGCGGGCTTGGGGAGGGGGAGAAAATTTGGGAACATTGGTGGTGGAAAATGTGCACTGGTGGAGAGATGGATGCTGAAACACTGAGTGACTGAAACCCAATCACAAGCATCTTTGTAATTATATATTTCAAGGTGTTATAATAAAATTTTTTAAAAATTGTATGCCTGAAAGCCCATTGTAATCAATCTTGTCAGTCACATCACAGTATCTACATTTACTTTTTATTTTCTTTGTGGGTCGCACCCAGCGACGCTCAGGGTTTACTCCCTGGCTGTGCTTGGGGGTTCATATGGGATGCCAGGGGATCAAATCCGGGTCAGCTGCATGCAAGGCAAACACCCTACCTGCTGTGCTATCGCCTCCGCCCCCACTTTTTTTTTAATAAAAGAAAAAAACCACCTAGTATGTGGCTTAATGGTAAGGTATTTGTCTTGTATGCATGAGACCTGGTTTCAAATTATAATACTGAAAAATAAAACAAAACAAAACAATTCACCTAGGCATACAGAGAACATCTTCAAGTTCACTAAAAAAAAAAAATAGGGAAAAACCAAAGACCTGTCCTTTATGAACTTACAAGTTCATACAAGTTCAAGACCATACAAATATAATGTCCAACTCCAAACAAGTCCATCCAAATATAAGCAAATTAATGTGAAAAGGAATGGAGCACATGCTTTTCATGGTGGCAGCCAGGGTTCAAAACTCAGTAAAGATACTAAATACCATCATTTGTTTCTATAAATTATTTAAAATTTCTATATACACCAGCAATACTTATATACCTTAATACGAAAGTGCCCAGATTAGGCCAAAATGGAGTTGTTAATGCCAGTCCTCACACAACAGACTATAATATTCTAGCACCTGCTCTCCCAGAAAAGGCCTAGCCAACCAATAAGTGTGTCTCTGTTCAATACAAATTACCTAGCCTAGTTTTTTTTTTAAAGAGAAAAACCTGCTTTGGGAGGTCACACCTGACAATGCTCAGGGGTTACTCCTGGTTCTTCACTCACAAATTAATTCTGGCAGTGCTCAGGGGACCATGTGGGATGTCGGGATCAAACCCAGGTCAACTGCAAGGCAGACTCCCTGCCCGCTACACTATTGCTCTGGCCCCTGCCTAGCCCAATTCTATGATGCGTCTTTATTCAAAATTAGAATGGAACCCTGGGCCCAGTTATAGCTCAGTCACAGGCATGTGCCTTGAAGGTGTGAGGCTGAAAGTTCATGCCCAGCACTACCCAACAGGCTGTGTGATCTTGACAACACTGCCATTTGGACTCGGTATCAACAAAATGCAAGCTCTACACACTACAACTGAGTGCAAACCCCAGCAAATACACAACCAAGTATGCAGCCAAACATCAAAACCAAGTGTTTGAGCATTGTCACCACCGTCACCCTACTGTACACCACAATCAAGTGTGCAAGCACTGAAATCAGTGCATGCAACCTGAGTCATCCCAATACCAACAGGGATGAGATGGGGGGATTTTTAGTGGTGAGTGGGAGGGCCCAGACCCAGTAACGTGCAGGGGCTTACTCCTGGCTCTGCACTCAGGAATTGCTCCTGGTAGTGCTTGGGGGACCATAAGGGAGGGATGCCGAGGATTGAACCCGTATCAGCCATGTGCAAGGCAAACACCTTACCCACTGTACTATTGCTCCAGCCCCAAAATAAAAAAAAAAAATTTAAGTAATCCTTTAACCAAGCACCAAATATGCTGGTATGAACTCTATGGTCTTGTTCACTTTGGTCTATGAAACTCTCTTGCTTGTACAACTCTTGGAAACTCCATTTTCAAAACTGGGTGCTTACCTATTCATGGTTAAACAAAAGACAACTGAAATGGGAAACTAATTGCCTGAAATTCGTACCAGCAACGTACAGTATAAAGTTGACATTTTTAACTGCATTAAAAACCATGAAATAGGCCAAGGCTGTGCCTCAGTGATACTTATCTTGCATGTGAGGCCCTGGGTTTGATTCCTGCTACTGAAGAGAAAAAAAAACCATGAACGAATTTAGCATAATTTTGATAAATTTATAACTGAACACTGAAACATAAAAATACTGCTTTAAGATCATAGACCAAAACAGAGATACATGTTATGTACCATGTTCACTGATTGGAAGACCAAGATAATGCTTCGTCCCCAATTGATATAAGGAATCGATGCAATTCAAATTAAATTCCTGCATGAATATTTATCTCTTAGAAATTGACATTTCTGGCAGTGAAGATAGCTCAAAGGGCTGAAAGGTATGCTTTGGATACAGGAAACCCAGAATGGTCCCCTGAACTCAGGAGTGCTTAAGCATTGAACACCCATCACTGGGAGTACACGGTGGGGTGTGGCCCCCAACCAAAAAATACATAAACAAATAAATAGCATTACATCAAACAATTCTGCCTGTTCCGGGAGGGCTAGAATTATGGACACATTTCTAATACAGAAAGGCAATAGGTGGCTTTAATTTATCCGCTCTTCTCGGGTCGCTTCTGGTGTATATTATGAGGGCACTCAAGCAATCTTCTGGAGATACCCAAGCATCAAGGAGCTCCTGCTGGCAACCATTTGGAGCACATCCTCTAACCCCAGTCAAGCCTTCAGGTAACTGCAGCAAATTCACAATAGTGAATTTGTGTTTTTTGGACTTGGGCAGACCTGATTGTGCATTCAGGGCTGACTCCTATCTCTGTGCTCGGGGTGACTTCACTCCTGGCAGGTCTTAGGGAACTATATGTGGTGCCAGGGATCAAAACCCAGGTGGCCAATACCAGGCAGATGCCCCACCTACTATCTCTCTGACCTGAGGGCAAAGCTTTGTTGACAAACTTAATGCGACCTCAAGCAAGAATCAACTCAGAGAGCTCCTGAGTTCTCAACCACCTGAAACTGTGTGAGATAATGAGTCCTGGGTTATTAAATTTTATAATTTACTGTATTCCCTGATATGATCTGAGAGGGAATAAAATTACAAAATACTTTACAAAATACAACGTAATAGTAGAGTAGGTACCAAGGGACCACAGAGATAATACAGCCTTGTGGGGCTGGAGCAATAGTACAGAGGTACATCTGCCTTTTATGTGGCCAACCACGTTTGTGGCTGACCCAAGCTTGAGCCCAGCCATTCCTTTGAGCACCATCTGGGTAATTTGTGAGTGCAGAGCCAGAAGTAACCCCTGAGTATTGCACCCTGTGGTCTCAGAGAAAAGAAATGTTTGCCTTGTATGCAGCCAACCCTGGTTTGATCCCCCAGTTTTGTATATGGTTCACTGATCACGGCCAGGAGTGATCCCTGAGGACTGAGCAGGAGTACGCACTGAGCACCACTGGGTGCAGCCAAAAAGCAGAGTCTGGTTAAAAAGTAGTGATATCAAATTATGTGCCCCATGGGCTAGAATGACGCAACGGGGCGTGGAGGGCATTTGCGTTGTACAAGGTCAAGCCGGGTTCAGTCCATGATATCCCATATGGTGCCCCTAGCACCACCAGCAGTGATCCCTGAGTGCAGACAGTAGTAACTCCTGAGCAGCGCTGGACGTGGCTCAAACCTCACACACACATGTGATCTTTTGACATCCCATGGGATCCAGTCGGTAACAGCTCTAGTCCAGTGGTCGTCTCCAAATCGCATTACATGTCCAGCCCATCTGATTTTCGATCCCTTGGCAAACGAGACAGCGTCCCTGACTCTGGAACAGTGACGGAGGTCGAAACTCCAGATTCCTTCTCTCACTTGAGTGAGGCATGATATTCCAAGCATAGCTCTTTTGATTCCTCTTTGGGAGACCGGAATAGCATTTTCATCCTGTTTTTAGGGCCCAGGTCTCTGAGGTGTATGTTAATGCAGGGAGAATGGTGGAGTCAAAGAGATGTGCCCAGAGCAGGAGGTTCTTTGTCTTTTCGCTATTTCTTTGATGCTTTTTTTTTTTTTTTTTTTTTTTTGCTTTTTGGGTCACACCCGCCAATGCTCAGGGGTTTCTCCTGGCTCTGCACTCAGGAATTACTCCTGGCGGTGCTCGGGGACCATATGGGATGCTGGGGGATCGAACCCAGGCCGGCATGCAAGGCAAACACCCTACCCACTGGGCTATCGGCTCTGGCCCCTCTTCTATGCCTTTGAAGGCATTCCATGCCGCTCTCTTCCTCCTGCGCAGTTCAGGTTTTAGGTCGCTTCATCATGTTGACTTCTCAACCTAGGTACACATAACTGCTGCATTCAGAGATGTTTGTTCCATTGAGAGTGAATGGGGCCTCTGGAACTAATTCATTTTTCATGAACGTAGTTTTGCTGAGATTCAGCTGTAGACCTATCTTTCCACGTTCTCGGTCGAGGTCAGCCAGCATTTGTGCCGCTTGGCGATGTTTGATGTTATTAGAACAATGTCATCAGTGAAGCGGAGGTGGTGTAGTTGCCGACCGTCTATCTTCACTCCCATTCCTTCTCATTCTAATTGTCGCATGATGTTCTCGAGGGTGGCACTGAAGAATTTTGGTGAAATGGTATCACCCTGCCGAATTTTTTTCAGTGTGTATGTGGAGTGTGGAGTTTTGGAAACTCCAGACACACACTGAAAAAAATTACAGGCCCCAAAAGAACTGAGATTATGAAAAGGATCCAGAAAAGAAACACAAAGAGTAACTTTCCTTTTTATATGAAAGCTATCACTTGTATCACTTCGTCTTCCCATTGTTCATTGATGTGCTGGAGTGGGTGCCAGTAACATCTCATTCAGTTGGGAATGAGGTCCATTATTGTTACTGTTTTTGGCAAATTGAATATACCACGGGTAGCTTGCCAGGCTCTGCCAGGGCTCTGGGTTCATCCCATCAACCATCCAGAGCTCATGGGGCAGTCCTGGGTGTAGACCTGTCTGTCTCCTGTCTGCCACCTGCCGATGAAGCTGGGCACCGCAGCCACACCTGCAACACCTCGAAGAGCAGAATAGATAATAGATGAATGAATGAATGAATGAATGAATGAATGATTCTAGCCTCCTGACTTAGAAAATTACATCCTTTTCCCCAAAATATTATTTATTTCATCTTTTTTTACAAAGTTGTTCATGATTGGGTTTCTTTTTTTTTTTTTTACAATTAAAAAGTTCATATTTGGGTTTTGGTCATACAGTGTTCCAGTGCCCATCTCCTACTACCAACGTCCCCGATTCCCTCCCCCTCCCCCAGCCCTCCTCCATGGCAGGTTCTTTATTTCTTTCTCTCTCTCTCTCTCTCTCTCTCTCTCTCTCTCTCTCTCTCTCTCTCTCTTTCTCTTTTCCTTCTCTTCCAGACTATGGGTTACAGAACATACATTAAAGGGTTGTCATGTGTATCTTTTTGCCTCTATTTAATGCCCAGTTCTAGGTTGGCATTAGTACCCTCGACAATTGTTAGCACACTGTTCCATTTTTCTGTCTTACCTAGCCTCTGACTCCCACACGTTTGTGATAATTTCCACCTTTGACAAGGTCTCCTGATACAAGGTCATGTTTTACTTGACCTTGGATATTGGTATCATAATATTATTTATTTCATCTTTTAAATTCAGCCATTTATAAAGATAATTTTGCTAGAGAAACATGTCGTTTGTACATTTTACTCAAGATTTAAAGTGCTATGCAGGTGTGGAAGAGATAGTACAGCAAAGGGGGAATTTGCCTTGCACACAGCCAACCTGGGTTTGTTCCCTAGCATCCCACATGGGCCCTGAACATAGCCAGGTGTGATCTTCAAACCAAAATGAATAAAGGTACAATGTAAAATATGTTGGATAAAAAAATGAACACATTAAGAAATTAGTGCCATTATTTAATTTTTTAATTTAGGTTATCTGTATATCTTTAAAATATATAGTTTAGGGGCGAGGGAAAAATATATAGTTTAGGGCCTGAGCGATAGCCCAGCGGGTAGGGTATTTGCCTTGCACGTGGCTGGCCTGTGCCGGCCTGGGTTCGATCCCGGCATCCCATATGGTCCCCGAGCACTGCCAGGAGTAATTCCTGAGTGCAGAGCCAGGAGAAACCCCTGAGCATCGCTGGGTGTGACCCAAAAAGCAAAATATATGTATAGTTTAAACAAGAGAAATATCAGTTGGTTATATTGGTGAGGGTGGAACAGTTTTTTGGTTTCATTTTAAGCTAACTAGACTACTAAATATTAGACAACATTATGCCCAGAAATGATTTTTATGTTCCTCTGTGAAAGTTATTTAAAAAAGAAGACTGCAAGCAAAGAATGATAAAGAGCATCATAAAAAAAAAACTGGTAAAAGGAGTAACTAGAAGTGAAAACAAGAACGATAAAGACAGCTGAGATGACAAAGCAGGTAGAGACCAAGGCAAGCAGAGGCATAGGAAAAGGAGGAAACACAATTGGGGTTTTTTGTTTTATTTTAGCTTTTTGGGCCACAGCTGGCAGTACTCAGGGCTTACTTCTGGCTCTATGCTCCGGATCTGTGCTGGCGGGTACAGGGCACATTATGGGATGCTGGGAATCAAGCTTGGGCTGGTCACATGCAAGGCACACCTCTACTATTGCTTCTGGCCTGGTAATGGGTCTGTTTGGACAGTGAGTAAATGCAAGAGCTCTGCTTAGCCTAAATGTATAAGAAGAAAATAATCAATATAAATATTTTATACATGAATATTATTTATTTAAATGTGATTGTTAAGTAGTATAATTTCTCAGAACACCAGGAATAATTCAGACATTTTTTCATAACCATCATATTTAGTTTAACAATCTATTTGTTTAAACTTCCTAGCTTTGTACAAGAATGTATAAGTCACTCTAGTCTGAATAAACTCTACTGGCTGGGGAGTAGGTCTCGGACTTGGAGGATTCTGGCCCAAAAGAAAGAAAACATGTTATATTCCATATGTGGTATCAAATGTTTGCGTATGAGAGCTTGGTTTTACATCAATATTCTCATATGCAGTATCATCTGATGGTCCCATTTCCGCCTGCGATAAATCTCCACGAGTTATTTCATGTATCTGATGAAAAGGGAAAGCTAGAGAATAACAACAAAAGATTGGAAAGATGTCAGATGTGAAAAGATCCGATAAACTACTAAAAGTCAGATAAGTTCTATTCCACATTCCTTTCAACATTTTTAGATCAAGTTTCTTTTCTTTTCTTTTTGGGTCACTCCCAACAGTACTCAGAGGTTACTCCTGGCTCTGGACTCAGGAATTACTCCTGGCAGTGCTTGCAGACCATATGGGATGCCGGGGATCGAACCCATGTCGGCTACATGCAAGGCAAACGCCCTACCTGCTGTGCTATCACTCCGGCCCCTAGATAAATTTTCTTTCTTTCCATTCTAGTTAACTAGAATTATAAATGGCCCAATTTTCTGAGTCATTCTACTTTCCACTGCCATTATCCCTCTCTACAAAAGCCTCTGCTAAGCCTGGGTTTGAGGTCTCATCTATTTGATAATTAGATGTGTTATTTGGGGCAAGTTATTTAACCTCTTTTAAATCTAAATATTCTCACCTAAAAAATGGACTAATAATAGCACTTACCTCCTCAAGTCTT
>JAJIBD010006486.1:0-30154 GCA_021461705.1 Cryptotis parvus | reverse complement strand
AAAACATATCCACAAAATCAAAATCATAAGTAAAGTTAATCAATAGTCTGAAGAGTACCAATTGAGCAGAGCTCTAAAAAAATGATATTAAAAAAGAGTTTGATAATTAATGCTTCAAGAGTTATATTTAAATTTTCCATGCCTCTCACATAAAAATTATGGCTAAGAGGGGATAGAGCTTATGTGGTAGAGCTCAGGATGTACTGAAGCAGGGGCAGGAGTGATAGTACAGTGGGTAGGGCAAATGCCTTGTGCTCAGCTGACCCAGATTTGATCCCCAGCATCCCATATGGTCCCTTAAGCACCTCTAGGAGCAATTCCTGAAAGGGAAAAAAAATTTACACATGCAAATCCTGGAGCATCCACATCCAAGGACCAATGGGAGTCACCCCAGACTTCAGGGCACTGCCAGTTTGGTCCATGCAACAAAAAAAGAGAAAGAAAGAAAGAAAGAAAGAAAGAAAGAAAGAAAGAAAGAAAGAAAGAAAGAAAGAAAGAAAGAAAAGAAAGAAAGAAAGAAAGAAAGAAAGAAAGAAAGAAAGAAAGAAAGAAAGAAAGAAAGAAAGAAAGAAAGAAAGAAAGAAAGAAAGAAAGAAAGAAAGAGAAAGAAAGAAAGAAAGAAAGAAAGAAAGAAAGAAAGAAAGAAAGAAAGAAAGAAAGAAAGAAAAAATTGAAAAGTAAAAGAACTGCAATAGTGTTGAAACTTTTAAGTGTCCAAGTGTACAGTTATCAATTTTTGAAAAGACATTAAACACCAGGACTTTATGTTCCTTTAGTTTTTTTACATCACTTTTATCACTTACATCACTTTTCTTTCCATTGTTCCTCAATTTGCTCGAGTGGGCCCCAGTAACATCTCCATATGTCCTGTCACATGCTAGTGTAGTTCAAGGGCATCTGCTCGATCCAAGAACATTAAGAGCCTCAAACCATTCATTCAGGTCATGAGAATGAGGTCTATAATTGTTACTGGTTTTGGCATATCAAATACAACCCAGGTAGCTTGCCGGGCAGGCTCTGCCATGCAGGTGGGATACTCTTGTAGTAGCCTCTCATCTCATGCATTTATTGATGAATTGTGGAGAGATCGGCTTTTCTCTTGGGTGGAGCTCTGGGAAGCTGTGGTGTCCGGATGTTGAAAATGGTGGCCCTCATGATGTGGGGGTTCCTCTGGATTATTGTGAGGCTCTGCTGGGGTGGCGGTTCAGGGCTAGAACCCGCCTGCCCTTCTTGGTGCCTTGAGATCAGCTGGGTGCAGGGAGAGCTGGTAGCAGCTCTACCCCCATGTCTCTGAGTCTCTGGATCAGGCATACCTGGGCTTGAGATGGATGGCTGCAGGGTGGGACTCTGATGAGCAGGTGGTCTTTAATTATGAAAAAAGGCTAAAACTCCTGTTTCTTCCGAACCTGCATCCAGCACCTGAGATTCTCCTTCAGCCTCAGAATTAACTAGAGATAACCGTTCACTACATGCAGCAAGATTAAAAAACAGCACACAAGGACACTAAATGGACAAAGTTCATTTTCTTACATAAATCAATAAATAAAAAGGTTTTTTCACATAGTGTTTTTTACAAAAGTTTTTTTTTTTTGTTGCTGTTGTGTTGTTGCTTTTTTTGGGTCACACCCGGCAATGCTCAGGGGTTTCTCCTGGCTCTGCACTCAGGAATTACTCCCGGCAGTGCTCAGGGTACCATATGGGATGCCGGGGATCGAACCTGGGCTGGCATGAGCCAGCTGCGTGCAAGGCAAAAGCCCTAACTGCTGGACTATCACTCCGGCCCCTTTACAAAAATTTTTGACATAAATAATTATTAAGGAAATACTGGTGTTTAAGGTTGAAATTGTTTATGTGTATGATTTTAAATATTGATTGTAAGTATAGTATTACCACACCAATCCTAACATCAAAATACTAGCAATATCCTACCACCATTGTCCGCACCAGACTTCCCTGCATGCATCCCACCCTTTGGTAATCTCAGTTGTATTGCCATTCCCTTTGGTTCTACTTAGTTCTCTTAATGAGACACCCTCTGGTCCATTCATGTTTTAAAAAACACAAAATTTTGGAGCTGGAGTGATATTCCAGGAGGTAGGGCGTTTGCCTTGCACAGGGCCGACCATGCTGGCCTGGGTTCGATCCCCATCATCCCATATGGTCCCCTAAGCACCGCCAGGAGTAATTCCTGAGTGAAGAGCCAGGAGAAACCCCTGAGCATTGCCGGGTGTGACCCCAAAAAGAAAAAAAACACAAAATTTTATCTTTTCTTATAGATAAGTGCTATCTCATTATGTATATGTCACTATCTATCACTGTTTTCCATTCATCATCTATTTGCTCAAGCAGGCACCAGTAATATCTCCATATGTCCTGACTCGTGCTAGTAGAGCCCAAGGGCATCTGCTTGCTCCAGGAACATAAAGAGCCTCAAACCATTATATTAGGTCATGGGAATGACCTAATATAATTGATACTGGTATTTGGCATATCAAATATGACACGGGCAGCTTGCCAGGCTTGCCGTGCGGGTGGCATACTAGTGTAGTCACCTCTAAATATAGCATTTATTGATGAACCACGCAGCCACAAGTGGCCGCGACCGGCTGTGATAGGCTGGTCTGCTGGGTAGAATTCTGACAAGAGGGAAGTCCAGATGTGGAAAATGGCGGCCCTCATGGAGTGTGGCGTGTCATCTGGCTTGTATATAACAATTTCATTAAATATTCATTTGTCCTTGAGGATTTGAATAATTTTCAGACATATTAAATAATATCTTAATAACTTAGATATAAATATATCTTTTTTGAAATGGGGAGAAGAAATGAACAGAAGCTTCCAAAAAAGAAGAAATTTGAATGGCCAAAAGGCATATGAAAAAGTGCTCTTCATCTTTTATCATCAGGGAGATGCAAATCAAAACAACAATGAGGTACCATCTCACACCACAAAGACTGGCACACATCCAAAACAGCAAGAACAACCGGTGCTGGTGTGGATATGGGGAAAAAGGGACTCTCATCCACTGTTGGTGGGAGTGCCCACTGGTCCAGCCCTTTTGGAAAACAATATGGGCATTCCTCCGAAAACTAGATATTGAGCTCCCATTTGATCCAGCTATAGCACTCCTGGGAATATACCCGAGACCGAAAAACACATAGCAGAAACACTATCTGTACTTCTTTATTCATCTCTGCACTATTCACTGCAGCTAGAATCTGGAAACAACCTAAATGCCGGAGAACAGAGGACTGACTAAAGAAACTGTGGTTCATCTACACTATGGAATACTATGCAGCTGTCAGAAAAGATGAAATTATGAAATTTACCTGCAAATGGATGGACATGGAGACTATCATGCTGAGTGAAATTAGTCAGAAGGAAAAGGACAGATATAGAATGACTGTATTCATTAATAGGATATAAATAGATACCAGTGTTTTACTAAGTGTGTGAAATGGTAATGGCAGATTAAAACTCACCATTGAATATACACAAAGAGACTTAAGTGATAAACTCTAAATATCTGCAGGGCTAGCCAGAATGTGTAAAAGAAGAGGGAGAGAGATGCAGAGACAGAGAGAGAGAGAAAGGGAGGATACTGGGGTACCTGCTATTGAGGCAGCCTGGGGGTGGGCTGGAGGGGTGGGGTACATTGGTGGTAAAAATGGGGCACTGGTGGAGGGATGGGTGTTGGTATACTGTACTACCAAGAACCAATTATGAACACCTTTGTATTTGTATGTCTCATGGTGGTATAATAAAAAATTTTAAAAAATAAAACTTAAAAAAAAAATAAAAAATATCTTTTTTTAGTTAATGCTTTTACGTTCCTTAAGTATATACCTAGAAGAAATCTTTTTTATTATTATGTGGTTGCTTTATTTGAAAAGTTTGAGAAATTTAATTTTTTTATAGATATTGCGCCAGTTTATATTCCTCACCAATAGTAATGGAGTTCCTTTTCTTCATTTCCTCTCCAGCTCATGTTTCTGACCAGTTGGGTATAGAATATTTTCATTGGTGTGCTGACAGTTCATTGTATTTGCATTTTAATTCTGCTATAGTCAGTTTTAATGACTTTAAGCATTTATTGGTACTAATTCCAAGTTGCATTCTTTTGCCTTTCATAGAACATAGTTTATGATTTTTGGAAAACTTATTTACTGGATAAAGTTTTAAATCAATTTACTTTACTAACAACTTGCTTAAATTTTCCATATTAAAATAAGGTGCCCAGGAGAGAAGGCAGGTTCTAGCCCTGGCCCACCATCCCAGCAGAGCCTCATAAGAACTCAGAGGAACCCCCCACACCATGAGGGCCCCCATTTTCAACATCTGGACTCCATAGCTCGTCAGAGCTCCATCCAACAAAAAGGCTGATCTTTCCATGCAAAGTAACCCCACAGCTCATCAATAAGTGCGCGAGATGAGAGGCTACTATAAGAGTATCCCACTTGCACAGCAGAGCCTGGTAAGCTACCCGTGTTGTATTTGATATGCCAAAAACCATTAACAATTATAGACCTCATTCCCATGACGTGAGCGAATGGTTTGAGGCTCTTCATGTTCCTGGGTGAGCAGATGCCCTTGGGCTGCACTAGCATGTGACAGGATGATAAGGAGATGTTACTGGTGCCCACTCGAGCAAATTGATGAACAACAGGAAGACAAGTAACAAATGAAAATTGTTTGCTAACAATTTCATCCAAGAAATGATACTAATATTTTTCGATTTGCTAAAGATGTCAAGTTGGAAGAAGAATTCTCATATCTCACTTGTGCAGCATATTTCCTTAAAAATCCTGAAAAAAAATGCTTCCAAGGGCTTCAAATAGATAGAAACAAAAGTAAAGCACTTGGCTCACATGTAGACCTGGTTTCTTTTCCCAGCACCACATATATTGAAAGTTAATTAAGGAGTGACCACTAATTGCACCCTGAGCACTACTAGTGGTCACTCCTTAATTAGCCTTCAAGAGATACTCACATGTATTTTCAAGACTTGTGAAAAATATAATTTATCTACTTACAATCTATCAATCACTCTATGTATTTATATGTAACCACTTAAACCCAATCTAGGAGTAGTCCATTTTTACTTGGGTTACTTATTTTTAAGATTATTAATTAATTTACTTCAGGCTTTATGTTTATTTTTTCATTGGAAGCAAATGTGAATATTTCAATAAAAAATAAGACCAATTTATAGGTATAGTGGTGTTTAATCAGATATTAACCTTTGTCAGATAGTATTCTTAACAAGAGTCCATATCTTTACTTTTCATCTTTCCAAGAAGTATTGGGCAATGTTTGAAACTTTTTTAGAAATAGGTTACTTGATCATTTGAACACTTGACATCCCATTATTCGTCGATTTGCTTGAGTGGGTGCCAGTAACGTTTCCATTTGACCCTATCATGTGCCAGTGTAGCCCAATGGCATCTGCTTGCTTTAGGAATATGAAGAGCCTCAAACCATTAGCTCAGGGTCTTGATAAAGAAGTCTGACCATCTTTTAGGTGGGCGGCCACGAGATCTTTTTTTTTTATTTTTTTATAATTTACTGTTTTATTATTTAATTTAACATTTGTTAAAATTCACACATATTCAATTTAACTTAAAGTTAAACTGATACTATGCCAAAATAACTGTTCTACAAGCTAAACTAATCCATATATCTTCTGATAACAACCCTGAGTGTTTTATATTTTAAAAAAATTTTTATTATACTACCGTGAGATATACAATTACAAAGATGTTTATATTTTGGTTTTAGTAATAGAGTATTCCAGCACCCATCCCTACACCAGTGCCTATTTCCCACCACCAATGTCCCTTCATTATTCCCTATACCCTACACCAGTCTCTCTCTCTCTCTCTCTCTCTCTCTCTCTCTCTCTCTCTCTCTCTCTCTCTCTCTTTCTCACTCTCACCCCATATCTGTTCCATGTTTTGCCTGGCCTTAGATATTAGTACTATACTATTTTTTATATCCCACAAATAAATGTAATCATTTTATATCTGTCCTTTTCCCTCTGGCTAATTTCTTTTTTTTTTTAAATTTTTTTTATTATACCACCCTGAAACACACAATTACAAAGGTGTTCATAATTGGTTCTTGGTAATACAGTATTCCAGCACCCATCCCTCCACCAGTGCCCCATTTCCACCACCAATGTACCCCTCCCCCTCCCATCCCCCCACCCGCCTTAATAGCAGGTACCCCAGTTTCCTCTCTTTCTCTCTCTATCTCTCTCTCTGTCTCTGCATCTCTCTCCCTCTTATTTTACACATTATGGCTAGCCCTGCAGATATTTAGAGTTTATCACTTAAGTCTCTTTGTGTATATTCAGTGGTGAGTTTTAATCTGCCATTACCATTTCCCATATTTATTAAAACACTGGTATCTATATCCTATTAATGAATGCAGTCATTCTATATCTGTCCTTTTCCTTCTGACTAATTTCACTCAGCATAGCATGATAGACTCCATGTCCATCCATTTGCAGGTAAATTTCATAATTTCATCCTTTCTGACAGCCGCATAGTATTCCATAGTGTAGATGAACCACAGTTTCTTTAGCCAGTCCTCTGTTCTCGGGCATTTAGGTTTTTTCCAGATTCTAGCTATAGTGAATAGCGCAGAGATGAATAAAGAAGTACAGATAGTGGTTCTGCTATGTGTTTTTCGGTCTCTAGGGTATATTCCCAGGAGTGCTATTGCTGGATCAAATGGGAGCTCAATATCTAGCTTTCGGAGGAATGCCCATATTGTTTTCCAAAAAGGGCTGGACCAGTCGGCACTCCCACCAGCAGTGGATGAGAGTCCCTTTTTTCCCCACATCCACGCCAGCACCGGTTGTTCTTGCTGTTTTGGATGTGTGCCAGTCTCTGTGGGGGTGAGATGGTACCTCATTGTTGTTTTGATTTGCATCTCCCTGATGATAAAAGATGAAGAGCACTTTTTCATATGCCTTTTGGCCATACGAATTTCTTCTTTTTTGGAAGCTTCTGTTCATTTCTTCTCCCCATTTTTTTGATGGGGTTGGCTGTTTTCTTCTTGCCACGAGATCTTTTGACGTCCTGTGGGATTCAGTCTGCAATGGCTCTAGTCCAGCGGTCAACTCCAAATCGCATTACATGTCCAGCCCATCTGATTTTCGATACCTTGGCAAATGAGAAAGTATCCCTCACTCTGGAACATCAGCAGAGGTCAGAACTCCGGATTCCTTCTCTCACTTGAGTGAGGCATGGTATTCCAAGCATAGCTCTTTCAATTCCTCTTTGGGAGACCCAAATAGCGTTCTCATCCTGCTTTCGTAGGGCCCAGGTCTCTGAGGTGTATGTTAATGCAGGGAGAACAGTGGAGTTAAAGAGATGTTTCTATTTGTTTTTTATCAGTTTCTTTCCCCAAACAAAAAGGTTCTATTCTTAAAAAAGCACATGTTTGTTTTCTAAATTGATATTATTAATATAGTATTAGTTCTCAGGGAGGTAGCTACATGTACAGAGTGCTTGCTTAGCTTGCGTCCTTCTCACAGCATGGCTTCCTAAACACTAGGAGATATAGTTCTAGTAGACCAAAAGCTCCAACCCCCCACCTTTAAGATTCCCCCAGCTGGATTTAAGCTGTGTCTCATCACCTGACCATCCCCTTGAGCCATCCAGAGCCTGGCCAAGTATCACAGGGAGGAGACCACCAGATCTCTAATTATTATTGTCTGATATAAAATTTTGTTTATAAAATTAAAAATTGTGAAGCTTATGTGTTTAGAAAGCAATTAAGACTAAAAAACAGGCCACTGGTTAATAATAAGAACAACACATCAACTGGAAATAGTCACAGAAATTTACTTCCTAGTAACAACTCCAAATTAAAGTATATGAGACAATCTTAGTAACATAGAAGCATTTTGTTTATTACCAAATTTACTCATAAACCAGCGTTATAGTTGTCTACAAGATGAAATGAACAATGTATTTGGAATACTACAGATGACATCCCACGTAGAGTTGAGCTGGAATGTAGATGCTAAAACAAATGAAATTTGCATAATATAGAGAAGATAAAAAGAAAAATGTCAGCTAGCATCTAAAACTACAGGGAAAACAAGAAATTATATTCTATACTAGATTTTCCTCATTTTTAAACAAGATACAGTTTATGTTATTTTCAGACTTGCTCTACATTGTGGACAATATAAAGGTAACCAAGGGGTGGATAGATAGACAATTATTTCAGTAATTATGTCCATGTTTCAAGATGAAAATATTTACTGTTGCAGTAATTTTGAAGGGCTCTTATTGTCCTATATCTTACAAGTAATAACTCTTCACTTATGTGTCTTATTGCCAAGATGTCAACTGTGTACTTGAAGTACTATATCCAATATCATGTAACATTAAAAAAAACCTACTTACAGTTTTTCACTCTAATAAACTACTCTGATAAAATACTCCTCTCCTAAAAAATTTTGAAATATTATTCTACAATGTAATGTAACTGTCTTTTATTGTGTTTATACTGTCTTCTTTATTGTGTTTATATTGATATTATGATTATAATTCTTTCATAATGATGTTGTTAGTGATTAGTATCTATAATTTATTTGGGTAAATACTAATAATATTCAATTAATGTTATGTGTCTTTTGAAAACCCAACTTCAAGTTAGTAAATTCTAAGTAATATCTTACTGGCTTTATTTGGAAAATAATGAATCAAGAAATATCTAATCTATCAGATAGCAGTTCTGAAAAGATATTCAAGTAAAATTTCCTCCCTTATTTGAAACGCGGTTTATAAAATTGCTCATTATACAGTTATTACAGGCATTCAAAGTTCTAACACCATCCTGATCATCAGAGTGAGCTTCTCTCCACCTCTGTCCCCATTTTTCCAACCACCCCAAAAGTTTACCCCCTTAGCAGGAACAAAAAATTTTATTTTATATTGCTGGATATAACTAATCGGCTAATGTAATTATCAAAATTACTTCGGAAAGAAAATCTGAACATTGTTTTATCTCACTATGGGATCACTAAGTTCCTGTCTGAGAATTTACTGGGCTGTTTGCTGCTAGTTGAACCTTCTGTTATTGCTTTTGTTTGTTGAGCTTAATTGGCTTTATGTCACTTTCCTATTTAATTTGGTGTGCTCCTACTGGGCTGTCAGTATTGCAGAATTCGGAGATATCATAGTGGCCTTGCACATCGTCCAGAAACTTCAGAATCTGTAGAACTCGGCTGATGAATTGGCGTGATGGAGACTATGGGATGTGGGTTGACTGCTGGAACTTGCCAACGTATGGGACTGGGCAGGCTGCCGATCCTCATTTGGACAAGAACAGAGCTCTCAACCTGAAAACTTGCATGCTTGAAATTTTCGTGATTTGGTATCTCTGCAGAGATTAGTCATGCAGCAGTGGAGTTGGGCCACTGAAAATTTAGTACAGAATATAGTTTCTTGTAATTTATGGCAGACGACTCTTAGGTGTGGCTCCTAAGATTTTGGTATCCTGGGAGCTCAATGTACCTCCCTCCAGAGGGCGCTCCAGAGTTCTCAGTCAGAAGACTGATGTACCAATGAATTTTAGTGGTTTGACTGCATCTATTCTGAGATTTAGTCGTCAATCTGTAGAGCAGGGCGAGTGGGTGAACTAGAGGCAGCTGTGGGGTTTGGTGGTGGCTGCCAGGGATCCAGAAGTATGGGAGCTAGAGGGGAGGCTGCCCCCACAAGTAAAGAAATTTGGAGCAAAGACAAAATTTTAAGAGGTGAGAGGAATACGTTATTGCGAGGTTACTTTACTTAGAGAGAGTCACAGAGATTTCCAATCATATAGCGTTACGAATTTTGACCAGGTGACTCTTGATTGACTGGTTTAAGATTCCATTTCTGGGAGAGACAAAGCTGCAGTTTTGATTTGATGATGTGGGGTTTAGCATAAGAGACTGCTCTGGTTCTCTTGCTCGCTTTAGACATCTCAGAGTGTTACAGAAGAAAATAGTTATTGCTATTTATAGCTATCTCTGTCTAATAGGGATAATTGCCTTATAAAATATTCTTTTATTCTCAAAAGTTTGAAAAAATAAATTTGTGAAGATACACAGCATAGGGTTTGGAGAGATTGTCATATTTTCCTGAAAAGACAACACATTTGGAGTTCTCCTGAGATGAGGGAAGTTGTGGGAAGCAAAAAAAATTCTGAGCATCTCGGCAAGAAAATCGATGCATTTTATAAGTCACCTAGAAAATGTTTAATTACAAAATATTCAGCATTCAATTTTTAAAGTTATGCAATTTTGTCAAGTGTTATATCTTTAGCTATATTATCTATAATTTATTTATAACAACATAAATTCTACATATCTCTTTCACTTGTCTTCCCGTGGTTCATCGATTTGCTTGAGCGGGCACCAGTAATGTATCCATTCAGTTGGGAATGCGGTCCACAATTGTTACTGTTTTTGGCATATCGAATACACCCGGTAGCTTGCCAGGCTCTGTTGTGGCTCTGGGTTCACCACAATGGAAATACGGTTTTACACACACACACACACACACACACACACACACACACACGAAAAGAGAAGCCTCAGTTTCCCTTGCCTACTTGAGGGAAGACCACAGTTTCCCCTCTCCAGCAGTTCCATTGGCTCCCCATTGACCTACCCCACCTCATCCTAAGTCCCTATCTTTAACATTCCTGGTTTCCCCAGGACCATACAATTCTGTCCGAACTAGGAATCACGAGATTAAGATAATAATCAATTCCTGAGGCAGATAGCCAGAAAGACCCAAACCAGCCAGACCACCCTGAAGATTTCCAGCATTCTCTGTAGTACTTGGTTGATAACAATGCAGAAGGCCTTTAAAACGATTTACACAAAATCCTTTACTTTTAACTTAGTCCTATACTAAGTTTCTCCCCACAAGGGGAGTTCCTTTTCTTTCTTCTCTACTTTCCAATAAACTTTTCTTCTTTCCAATTCTGAGTCTGAACATCTTTATTATTTAATATTTTCATTCTTGAAAATATTGAAGAAACAGAGAATAGCGATTGAACACAGAGACCCCCACCCCGCCACTGCTCCTGCCTCACCTGCATCACACACACACACACACACACACACACACACACACACACGGTGAATAAAGAAATAATCCGATAGTGTTCAGCAAGAAATGTTACACAACATTGTTTGCCATAATATTAAATAAAGTATATACAATTTTTTGTTTTGTTTTTCAGCTATACCAGGAGGTGCTCAGGGTTTATTCCTGGATCTGCGCTTAGGGATTTCTCCTGACTGTTGGGGGCAGCATAAGCCGAGCCAGATCAAACCTGGTTCTTGCCAGGGATCAAATGCAGGTTGGCCACATGCAAGGCAAACATTCTACCCACTGTACTGGCACTATGACCCCAAGTACAAAAGATTTCTGGTTGGCATTGCTGTTGCAACTTTATAACAACTTCCTTTGCTTTTTCTTTTTCTCAGTATTCCTGTGCAGAAATCAGTCATTGATTAAATTTTGAGCCAGATAGTTATAGACTCCAAAGGATGACAAAAACCTCCTTGCACTCAGGACTGCAGTTGTTGAAGGGATAAAGCAAGCACTGCTGTAAAGGGAGAAACGGGTACCGCCTTTACGGCTTCTATGTCCTTATCCACCTTAAAGAATTTGCTGCCATCAGGTGGAGCTGTATACTATGGAGAGACAGAAAATTAAACATAAGATCTGGCAAAGTCCATTTAGCTTGTTTTTCATTTGGTTTGATATTTGTGATATATAAAAGTTAAAATGTCTGGTGTCCTCCCCAAATACACCAAGTGACTCAGAAAATTTTGGCGTAGCTAGAATTTTAATGTGGGGGAAAGATGTGTGAAGGCAAGCAGGACCTTGTTTTTTTTCAGCTTCTGTAAACACAGCTTCAGGGAAAACTCTTTGAAGTGCTGAGATCTGAGGTGGTGGGTTTTGAAGCCCCCCTGAGGTAGTACAGAGAAACCGTGGGTATCTGATAATATTAACTCTTGAGTAAGTCATCCTGAGCATCAAAAAAAATGTTGACAAATGCACTAGAAAAATAGAAAGGGGTTCATTTAAAAGAGCATATTGTGTTCATTAAGATATTGCTAAAATTCATGAAACTGACTTCATTAGCTGCAAGAGAGGTTTTGCTTCTCTTTTGTGATTCAGAGAGGCCTGGTCATGGAAACTGTGTTATCTGTAAAACCCTGGCATCTCCACCCAAAGGGAAAAATGATCCCCCGAAGAGAAAGAGCACTGCAGGGTTTCCTGATAACACATCAAGGGTAATCTAGATAAAGGAGAATGGCTCTCCAGGAATGTGTGCTGCATGACTCCCTGGGCAGTGCTCTCTATCTGGAAATCAATTAAAGGGCAAGGTACACCAGCTCATAGCTCCTTTGGGATTTCCTCAATAGACATTTGCATAGAAACCTTGCAAACAAGGAAAACCTATTGTAAAAATCCAGGGATGGGGTGATTTTGGCATAGAAAACCTCCACCCAATAAAAACTGACAGTACTAGGGTGTTTTTATTACTAAAAAAAAATTCTTCTAATGTGCAAATTCATTTTTTCCCTGCTGATAACACATTGAAACATTTGCCACAAAAAGATCTTTTGTAATATATCATTTATTACCTTCTTAAATTTCAATAGTCTACAAATTTATAAATGTGTCATTGCCAGAGCCCAAAAAGATTAGCGTCATATTTCCAGCTAATAAGATCAACAGTCCTTGGGGCCTTGCAGTCTTCTCTAGGAATTGAGGAACTTCTTCTATCTAGTTTGTGTCATGCTCAGTTGATGCTAAATCGGGCACTAGGTATTTTATACACATCAATTTAGTTCTTACTCGTGTGAAAATATGCATAATTTTTATTTTATTGTTGGATGACAGGTTTAGCTAGTTTGGGAGCTTTGCTGTGTTGCCCACTCACAGCTTAATATACCTAAGCCAAGGTTCATTCTAACGAGATCTCTCTTCTATGTAAACACTGCTAGGGGGTGTGGCAGTTACAGAAGTCACCTTGACTCTGAATAACTTCTAACTTATACATCTACTAAGACTTCTATGTTTTCTAGATTGGGCACAACTCTTTATATTCACTGCACCCAGTGTGAGACAGAATTTACCAGGAGACTGCCACCCTGGCTACATTGAGACTTTAGGAAGATTATAGGAAGGATCACACTAGTTTGCTCTAAGCAGGCGAGTATGACCCTTTCAGTATATAGAGAACAAGATACTCAGAGTCACCCTGGTGCAGATAATAAATAAGAAGGACCTTGTGGGTACCATCTAGATTACATGAAGCTCATGAAATTAAGATGTAATACTTTATACCAGCGGTGCCCCCTTCTCTCACTCTCTCTCTCAAGTGTTTTACATAAGAGATAATCTCAGTAGAAGGGATTAGTCCTTGGCATAACCAAGGCATAACCTTTGTTTATACCTGTAATAGGGTGTGGCACCACCCTTCTACACTCTGTGTAGGGTTCTTTGCTGACATGCCGCCTCCCTGGATACTTTGGTGTATATAAGGAGACTGACTTGAGGCCCCTTGGCTGTTTGCTCCTTCTTTTTGGGTAGAACTCCTCTCCGGTGAGATCCTCTCTTTGGTGGGAGACTCAGGCTCTTGTGTATGGTCTAAGTTCAGACCAGAGCTAGAGTTTTTCATTATATTGGATTGCTGTGGAAGAGCTTTTTGCACTATTAATAGCCTTTTGAACAGCGCCGGACTCGTGAGTTTTCATCTGTTCCCCCAGCGTTCTTGGAGGTAGAAGAGAACTTCTGTCCTGACACTGTCGGGACCCCAGCGGCATCCCGATATTTTATAATTTTAAGTAAAATTATAAACTTGACTATGGCTAAAGATGACCTGGATTACTGGTAGAACCAGTAATCCAAACTCCACAAATCTAATGTCACCTTTCAAACTGTTGAAGATTATGTCTATTCTTAAATAGATGTGAAAGAATGGCCCCTCGCCTGCAGAACACAAAAACAGGAACCAGGAGTAACTGATAAAATACTGGCTCAACAAGAACACAACAGGAAGGCCCCTGAGCAAATAATTCCAGAAAGAGCCATATGACAAACAATTCCGAGGAGCGAGCTGCATACCATACCAAATATAAAGGGGTCTTAGGCTTAACCTGCATACCATACCAAATATAAAGGGGACTTAGGCGTAACCTGATTGGTACAAAGGTCCACCTAGTACAAAGTGATTGGCTGCCTGCATGAAGACCTTGCTGTGGTGTTTTGAATCTATTGGATAACTATGTGCGGGCTTTCTGTAACAGCGGAATCTTTCTATAAAAATTGCTGTCTAAAGTGACTCAGGGCTCTTAGCCGCTGACCGCTTGTGGTCATGCTATGAGCCCGAGTATACTCGAATATTAATAAAAACCCTTGCTTTTGCATAGGACCTGGTCTCTCAGAGTTTTCCTTGGTAGGTGCTGCATTCTGAGGCTCCCAGTCAGTCACCCCATCCGGTGACCAACCCTTACAGATGTATGTCTCCATGTTCTTTTTAAAAAATAAAAGCTACCTCCCATTTTTCTTATAAAATTTCACTTATGAGGGCAGACACTTTATATGGCTGATTCATTTTAGTTCTTCATACAGCCTAGTATATAACAGTTTTAAAAAATCCAGACTATATATTCCTCTGTCCAGCTGGGGAATCATGCATACAATGAATCATCTTCATTTATATAATATTTCTTCATCCCACATATTTTCTTTCTTTTTGTATTTTATTTTACCTTGAAAAATGCATTAAATTTAAAAAAACAGGCCTTTGTTGTTTAAATGGGGCAAACATCCAGTTCCACGGCATTGTGGCTGGTGACTTTGAAGATCTTTCTGCTTTCTCTTCTACAAAACACATCTGTCATGGCCCACCTTCTGCACTCCCCTGAGTCTTAGAGCTACAGACTCACACTTGTAGAGGTTGTCCATCCGTCTAGAGCACCTGGGGTTTAAGGTGTTAGCAATTTGGCTGTAATTGCTTCTTCTCAGCAGTTATTCCTTGAAGTGGTGAAGGGGGACATTTGGTTGGTTCTTTTTTCTATCTACATAAATAGGTATTGAAGTCAAATCCAAAGAGCGTGGTGTATTTATCTAGAAATAAATGTTACCCCCCATGATGCAAGTTTTTAGCATACTTTTGTTTGTCTTCCTCTTTTTTTTGGTTTGTTTTAAGAGCAACTTAAAAGAGTTCACTTTCTCTATTTCCATTTGACCTGTTTATTTGTCTGGTGATATAAAACATATACTTTTGATACAATATGGTTTATTAAGTCACAATTAGTTTTATTTTCTATTTTCTCTTAAATATTAGTGTTGATTGCCTGTGGATGACTGCTGTACTAGTGCATATTTTTTAATCTGTGTAGAAAACTTTTATAAATATATTATTTAATATATAGCTTTCAGTTGCCAAAATTTACTGGGTTTTGGTGAAGGAGAGCAAATGTGAAAATTTTAAGACATAGAATGGATGTATATAGAAGCATTTTAAGTATAATTTTGTTCAGATTCTGTTTCCCTTCTAAAGCCAGTAACCTATGGTTTCTATCATGTAATTATTCACTTAAATGTCATATTCTAGAAAGTCCTCTGTGTGTCAAGTAGTTAAGAAAATTAGGATATCCTCCACTTATCACTTCACTTGTATCACTGTATCATTTGCTTATCATAGTATGTTTTTGACCCTGAGAGAAAACAAGTCAATACGTTTGAAGAACGGTGCAACGATAAACATGCATGATGTTCCCAATAGACTTGGTAAGTGTTAAAAATCTTGATAAGAAACTCGGGACATGGCACTTTTTTTGCTACTGTTCAAAGAATTGAATTACAATTGTATTACAGGGAAGAAAAAATACTTTCTTATTTTTTGGAAAAATTATTTGCTAATTTTGGGAAAATTATCAAACAATAATTTACCCATTTAGATTATTTCACTCGCCTGATAGTTAATTGACATAAGACATACTGATCACTTGATCACTCGACATCCCTTTATTCATCGATTTGCTCAAGCGGGTGCCAGTAACGTTTCCATTTGTCCCTGTCATGTGCCAGTGTAGTCCAATGGCATCTGCTTGCTTCAGGAATATGAAGATCCTCAAACCATTTATTCAGGAGAAAGAAGTCTGATCATCTTGTAGGTGGGCAGTCACGTGATCTTTTGACATCCAGTGGGATCTAGTCTGTAACGGCTCTTGTCTAGCAGTCGGCTCCAAATCACATTACATGTCCAACCCATCTGATTTCGACACCTTGGCAAACGAGACAGCATCCCTGATCCCTGACTCTTGATCCCTGATCCCTGACTCTTGACTCTTGACTCTTGATTGTTGACAGAGGTTGGAACATCGGATTCCTTCTCTCACTTGAGTGAGGCGTGATATCCAAGCAGAGCTCTTTCGATTCCCTTTGGGAGACCTGAATAACGTTCTCATCCTGCTTTTGCAGGGCCCAGGTCTCTGAAGCGTATGTTAATACATAATGACCATATGGGATGCCAGAGATGGAACCCAGATCAGTTGTACAAGGTCAGAGCCCTACCTGTTTTATTATCACTCTGGCCCTGGACCTTGATAGTACTTTTAACAGTATTTACAGAGAATAAAAAATTACGTTGCTTGAGGTTCAGAGTCCTTTTTAAAAAGTTCTGAGAGATCCTGGCAGGTATGTACTAAAATTTATGAGCCAATAAAAATTAATTTATTTTAATTGAATTTTTTTTTTGGGTCACGCCTAACCATGCTCAGGGATTACTCCTGGCTCTGGTCTCAGGAATTACTCCTGGCAGTCCTTGGGGAACCACATGAATGCCGGGGATCAAACCAGGTCTATCTTGTGCAAGGAAAAAAGCCTTCCCTGATGTATTATGTCTCCAACTCCTTAATTGAGGTTTTTTTTTTAATTTTTTTTTTTTTTTTTTTTTTTTTTTTTTTTGGGTCACATTCCTGGCTCTTTGCTCAGGGTTACTTCTGGCTCTTTGCTCAGGGAATTACTCCTGGTGGTGCTCGGTGACCATATTACATGCCAGGGATTGAAACTGGGTCACTCATGTGCAAGGCAATGCCCTACCCACTGTGCTATCACTTCCGCCCCTTAATTGAATTTCTTACGTAAGAAATATACTCTGTTATTTAGAAAATCTAAACATCACATATATTGTGGTTCTGGTTGTTCTGACTTCCTCTTTGTTACTGTTTTTGGACCACACCAGGTGGTGTTCAGGACTTACTCCTGGCCCTGTGCTCAGGGATCAGTCCTGATGGGGCTGGAGGGATCATGTGTGCACCGGGGATTGAATCAAGGTTGCAGCATGCAGGGGGAGCGCCTTCCTGCCCTCTCTCCCCAGTCACAGTGAGGAATAAACCCTGCTACTAATTCATGCTGTACACAGGCACTGGGGCAAACAGCTTGGGAATCTGTGCTTTATTTGCTTTTTTCTTTCCCCCTTAGACTCATTTTCAGACTTGGTTGTTTGATTTGGGGGACCCTGAGGGTGCATGGGGCTGGTCCCGTTTCCATTCAGGGCTACCTCCGGGCATTGCTCTACGGGCCCGCCACTGCTGCTGCTCTAGCACATGCTCCGGCCTGCTGAGCCCTGCCATCCAGTCTCAGTATTCTGCGCAGGGGTGACAGTTTTAGGGTGGAATAGCCTAAAACTCATGGGTGAATGAGCCTTAAACCTTAGCGATCTTCATCTGATGAGTCAAAGCTAGGACCATGTGGTGTGTGCTCAAGACTAGACGCTTGTAGGACCGTGTGTGTGTTGGAGTCTAGACGCTTGTGTTTCTGTCTGGTGAGAGTCGGGCCATCACAGGGGACCTGGGTCCCTTTACGGGCGTTCAGTAGAGCAGGAAGCCGGTCGTGTTGGAGGCTGGAAATGTGCCTGTGATTCCACAGAGCTCCGTGTGATTGATCGTCCTTTATGTATTCTACCTGCCCCTCTCAGAGAGCCCGGCAAGCTACTAAAAGAATCCCGCCACACCGCAGAGCCTGGCAAGCTGTCCCTCGAGTATTCGATATGCCAAACCCAGTAAGAACAATGAATTAAGACATATTGATAGGGAGGAAATTCAAATGATTCCGTTTAAACATATGTATAAAATTCATCATACATATAAAGGTCTCAGTGATATGATAACCAAGAGCAAGCCAGAAGATTTAACTTTATATGCTTCAGTTAAAGAATAAGAGGCACCTGGGAATTCAAGAGTAAAAAGGATAATTCCCAGAAGAGTAAGAGCAGAGAGATCCAATTCATGTTTTCATGACATGTAAATAGTTCAGATTATTTTCAAAAAGGAAAAGTTATCTCCGTTAATAGCTGAACTCAGTATTTGACCTGATATGCCTCTCTCATGTCTTATCTAAATTCCCTTTAGGTTAGTTGGGAGAGGTAAACATTTGTTTTAAAATATTGCTTCATGGGTACCTTTAATGCAAAACAACCCATTTTGCACACATTTTGGGAATATCCTCTTCCACAACCCTTAAATAAAAACTTTCTAAAAAATTTATGTGACTATTTTAGTTCATTATTTTGTTTTGGTAATCCCAATGTCATAGATTACTTATTTGCTATTAAGCAATGTATGAGGGAAATGTAAGTGTATTAATTAGAATTAATATCATCTACCTGAAAACTCTGGTTCACTTTCATAACACATCCAGTATAATTTCCTGCATTATTCTTGCTACATCATTGCTGTCAATTATCATATAAACTAGTGTAATTATATAAACAAAGCTGGAACTGTTAATAATTATAATGAAGAATGAACATAAACTCAGACAATTTGAACAACCTGGACTATATGATATTGACTCTTTTAGAGTATCCATGTAATGAAGGCGAACAGACTAAGCTTTCCTCAAAATATGATATGTTTCTGACATGATTTTTATTTTGAGTTTGGTATTTTAGAAACAACAGGCATAACAAAACTTTAAGTACATATTAAAATATGTACCATTGAGGACTTTGTGTTAACAAGGAATACCTTTGTATTAACAGGGAAAACATTTGTGAATTATTCTATAAGGAGAAATTGAGAATCAAGTCTATTAAAGCTTGTATCAGTGAATAAAAGAATAACAAATATTTAGAACATTCATATTTTTTCTCTTATTGATAACCTCCCATGACAGTCTCCTCCACCCCAAATTATTTTTGTCTTCAGTTGAGTTGTTTCAGCTGAAGTGTTTCTTCAGGCAGTGACTTAGGATATCACTTGATCACTTGATCACGTGACATCCCGTTACTCGGCCAATTTGCTCGAGCGGGTGCCAGTAATATTTCCATTTGACCCTATCACGTCAAATGGATATCAAGCAAATTATTTAATTTTTCTTGAATGTGTCCTATGTATACTGAAAATATAGAGGCTTTTCAACATATATTTTCTTCTATTAGATATAATAGCTAATAATAGCTATTATAGCTAATATTTTTACCAAAAACCCTAAAAGGATAGTAGGAAAATAGTTTTTTATCCTCTCTGATTTAATTCACACATGTCAGTATATACCAGTATATATCAAGTAAATATATATCTTCTGTGATGGTCAGGATACAGATTTTAAAAGGTCAGTATAACATTCTAATTCCAGCACATATTTTAATGATGATGATATTTTCTTTGCTTTAAATGTCTACTACCAAAGAGAATCTGTTTGTAACCAGGATGGAGATGAAAGAGAGCTGTCTGGGGGAGTGGTTCTTCATTTAACTCTAGGAGGACACATTTTTAATCTCTCTCCTGAGGAGTCAACAAGAGAAGGGAAGGAAACATTGTTTCTCAGATGATTTTACTATTCCCTACACAGCAATTCCTTTGGTCTCCTTTATTCTCTAACTATGCCCTGGGTGATCCCTGGGTACTCCTCTTAATTGCATGCCATTTCATCCTTGTGCAGTAATTATACTTGTTCATAGTTATGAGTAAAGTAATTTTCCTATATGTACAGTAAAGTTCAATCTTGCTCCGGGGTTTAGGAGTATGTGCCTTCTAGTCAAACCAATGAGGAGCATGTGTGCTTCTTCCTGCCATGTGTGAGAGAAGAATATGGTCAATTATTATAGTGAAATTTACTAAATGTGATGATAAACACTTTTAAAAGAAGCTCAACAAATGATTATGGATTTCACACTTTTTGCTAATTGCTTCGATTTCTGACTAAACTGAAAATCTTTCACTTTAGTATTGTGAGTTGGAGATCTATAAAAATGTTACAAATAGACTTTAGGCATCTCCCATCATAACTATTACACTCTTATACAAGGCTCTTCATTCCTATAAATTTCTGATAAATTAAAATGTATAGGTTTTTCAATTTTCCAGAATAAAATTGATATATATGTGAAGGTAAGTTAATCCTCTCTCTTTCTTAACCTTTCCCATGTTTATGTATTTATCTTATATTACACCAATATTTTTAACTTTTCACAAAAATATTCAGATTCTTAACTTCTTTAGGTTCAAGCATAAATTTTATTTGCATTTATTATTCATTACTGTTTCATATACTTATTCTAAGATCAAATGTTTTCATCACAGGGTAGCTTTATTTGATGAACTCTTTACCTCCCTGATGTGGCTAGTTATTCTCTCTTATACTTTTTTGAGTTATTTCTTACTTTTCTACTGTTATGCCCCTTTGTATTTTATATCTGCACTCATATTTTTCAAATCTATCTCTCTGAAAATAAAATACTAATCCTTTAAAAATATTCTTTTTGAGATGCCAATTCTACCCAAAAGAACATGTAGTATGATCTCAAAAATATGTCTATTTTGCTGTACATTTTTAAAATTTGCATTACTTTGTGAAAAGAACATTATATAGTGAATATTTAAATAGTCTATGAGAGGAATAAGGACATTGAAAGTAGGGCAAGGAGAAAGAAATACTTTCTTAAAGGTTTCTTCCAACAGTCTTAATGTTGATGATTCCTTCAACCAATAGTCCTATCTTTGCTGGTACATGTGGACTTGTAACACTTGATTGAGTTGTAAACAAGCAAATGGTGCTGTAAAATATCTGTTTGCTTTGGATTTTAAAAGGGATTTTTATTACCCTCTTAGTTTTCCCATGCAGAAATCAAACATTACATTCCTATATTCCTACCATTCTCCCTTACATTATTTCCTTTGTTTTCCTATTATTTGTTTTCTCTCAATCCTTTCCACACATCCAGTATTTTCAGAATGTGGGAATAGCTGAGAGAGAGAGAAAGAGAGAGAGAGATTAAGTGAGGACAGAGTGTTCCATGAACCTTAAGTACACTTTTCAATATTTTAATAGAACTGAGAACACCTGACTATCTTACTCTGCTTACATTTTCCCCCCATTTTCCATTAAACTATTCACCGGTGCTATACTATGTACTGGGCTTTTAGGTCCAGTTTCAATCTTTTCTGTGCTGTTTAGTACTCTAAGAAGCTCTTCTTGGGGCATGTGCTTAGAAATATCTGGTTACAGGTAAGATTAAGAAAAGGCCTAATTTCCTGGTCCCTGAACATGACCCAACACATCCAGAGGGTTCGGTTCTATGATTTAATACAGTGCTCGGGGAAATACCTTTTTTTAGTTTCTAGCATAATACATTTATCCTCTTTTGCAAAGTTTGATGTGTATGGAGTGTATGTGTGTGGGGAGAGGGTGTGACCATCCTAAATGTGACAAGATCACTCAGTAAAGTGAATCACATCCTTATGTTGAATTAGCAAATTGTTTATTGTTTGGGGCAACACTTGGCAGAGTTCAGTGATTACTCTTGGCTCAGTACTCAAGGATCACTTATGGTGGGACTTGGGAGGTCGTATCTCGTGGCAGGGATCAAACCTGGTTGGCTGCGTGTAGGAGAAGTACCTGTTGTAATATATCTACAGACCCAGCAATGTATTATTACCCAATACCATATTTTATCACCTGATTCCTGATTAATGAGGCTTCAGAAATCTGAAATCAAAAACTGACATTGAAATATCAGTCTTTATTATTTTTTGTTGAGTGATATAATATTAATAAGGTCCTTAACTGTGTAAGGTAATAAATAAGCTGGAATAAAGTAGATAAATAAACTGCTTTTAATCTAGTGCTTTGCTTTATGGAGTTTAGTAAATTCGTTGTATTCTTTCATTCAGAGGCCAAGTTTTCTAGTTCAATTCATTTTTACAGAAATAAAAATATGGTCAGTCATAGGACCCATTTTAGTTTCATATTTTATCATATGAGCTTTTAAATACAACTTTGATCATATTTTTGTTAAAATGTCACTTGAGCTCCAATCTTTCTCAAAATATGCACATTACTTTTGTAGAGAATAGTCTGTAACAAATTATCTATTTACCATTATTTGAATTTCCTACTCAGGTAGCTGACTAAGTCTCTACAATGTATGCCACTCTGGAATATTGATTATTTGCAATTAAAGTTACTTAAGAAATAATAAAGGCAAAGAAAATCACCCTGACCTTGCTCTTTTTCCCCTGAAAGTAGAAATAAAAAGTAAAGTAAGAAATACATCCACATGTGAAAAGTACCTTTTATGTATCAGGAAGTAGAGTGGCATCCTGGTGATGATAGAAATAGGCAAGTACAGCCAAGAAGTCTGCATTAATGCAACAACAGCAATAACAACAATCATTTGTTGCTTTTGTATGTTTGTTTGGCTTTTGGGGACAACCTTGGCTGTGCTCTTGGCTCTGTGTTCAATTGATCACTCTTGGTGGAGCTCCAGGAGACCATCTATGGTGGCCAGGACACATACAAGGTAAATCAGTCACTTTCTATATTAGCTCTTGAGCCCTAATAATCACTTGTTAGCTCACTGATTTATTATCATCGCCCCATTTTTGGTAAAATTTCTATTAAGTCTTTGCTTTTTTCTTTGTCAAAATTGTGATTTCTACTTTCATCACTTCTTAACCTCATACCTATAAGGTTCCCATACACATGAAACTGGCTTTGATATTTTTTCCTCTGTAATCCTTTTTATGACAGTTTTAGTTATGAGAACGGACAACCTATAAGGGAATTAGGGAAAAAAATTCTGCCACATATTACAGCTGACTTCTTTTCTTTTCTTTCTTTCTTTCTTTCTTTCTTTCTTTCTTTCTTTCTTTCTTTCTTTCTTTCTTTCTTTCTTTCTTTCTTTCTTTCTTTCTTTCTTTCTTTCTTTCTTTCTTTCTTTCTTTCTTTCTTTTCTTTCTTTCTTTCTTTCTTTCTTTCTTTCTTTCTTTCTTTCTTTCTTTCTTTCTTTCTTTTCTTTCTTTCTTTCTTTCTTTCTTTCTTTCTTTCTTTCTTTCTGTCTGCCTGCTTCTGCCTGCCTGCCTGCCTGCCTCGCCTGCCTGCCTGCCTGCTTCTCTTTTTCTTTCTTTCTTTCTTTTCTTTCTTCTTCTTTCTTTCTTTCTTTCTTTCTTTCTCTTCTCTTTTCTTTCTTTCTTTCCTTTCTTTCTTTCTTTCCTTTCTTTCTTTCTTTCTTTCTTTCTTTCTTTTCTTTTCTTTCTTTCTTTCTTTCTTTCTTTCTTTCTTTCCTTCTTTCCTTCTTTCTTTCCTCCCTTCTTTCCTTCTTTTTCCTTCCTCCCTTCCTTCTTCCTTTCCTTCCTTCCTGCCTTCTTTCCTTCTTCCCTTCCTTCCTTCCTTCCTTCCTTCCTTCTCCTTCCTTCCTTCCTCCCTCCCTCCCTCCATTCCCTTCCTTTCTTCCTTTCCTTTCTTTCTTTCTTTCTTTCTTTTCTTTCTTTCTTTTCTTTTCTTTCTTTCTTTCTTTCTTTCTTTCTTTCCTTTCTTTCTTTTCCTTTCTTTCTTTCTTTCTTTCTTTCTTTCTTTCTTTCTTTCTTTCTTTCTTTCTTTCTTTCTTTCTTTTCTTTTCTTTCTTTCTTTCCTTTTCTTTCTTTCTTTCTTTCTTTTCCTTGCTTGCTTTCCTTCTTTCCTTCTTTCTTTCCTCCCTTCTTTCCTTCTTTCCTTCCTCCTTCCTTCTTCCTTTCCTTCCTTCCTGCCTTCTTTTTCCTTCTTCCCTTCCTTCCTTCCTCCCTTCCTTCCGTCCTTCCTTCCTTCCTCCCTCCCTCCCTCCATTCCTTCCTTTTCTTCCTTCCTTCCTCCCTCCCTTCCTTCCTTTTCTCCTCCCTCCCTTCCTTCCCTTCCTTCCTTCCTTCCTTCCTTCCGTTATTGTTTCCTTCCTTCCTTCCTTCCTTCCTTCCTTCCTTCCTTCCTTCCTTCCTTCCTTCCTTCCTTCCTTCCTTCCATTCTTGTTTCCTTCCTTCCTTCCATTCTTGTTTCGGTTCACACCCAATAGTGCTCAGAACTCTCTCTGGCTCTGTGCTTAGGTTCCCTAGTTATGCTCAGGTGATCACTGGTGTACCTGGAATCAAACCCTAGTTGCCCAATGCAAAGCAAGAGCCTTACATGCTGTGCTCTCACTCTGCTCCCTCCCCATTCTTAAAAATTTTATTTTATTATAGGTAACATGGTTACAGTAATGATGATATATATGCTTTGTATAAAGTTACTGCACCTTCAACATCACTGAAGTAACAGAGACCATGTATCATGTCACTTTTCCCCTTTAATTAATCTTTTTTTCCTCTCTCCCTAAGTTCTCTCTTCCCACTAACTGGTCATTTCAACTCTACTGCCAACATCCAAAATTTATCTTGTGATGGCATCAATTTTCTTGATGTTTTAAAAAATATACCACTCATGAGATTATTTTGCTATTTGTCCTTTTCTCTGACTTAGTTTACTTGATATGCTGTCTTTTTTATATTGCAGCAAAAAGCAAGATTTAATTTCCTTACAGCTGCATTGTATTCCACTGTTGCACATACATCACCCTGTTTTATTCACCCAGTAGTTGGATATTTGGGTTATTTTCATATCTTGACTGTTGTTCTTTGCACCGAAATGAACAAAAGTAGGTATAGCTATATCTTCCCAAGTTAATATTTTTTTGTGTTTTAAGAGAGATATCAAGAAGTGATTTTCTTCTTTTAATTTTATATAGTTATATTCAATGTTCACAATGTTTGTTGTATATTCAAATGCTAAAGAGATAAAAGAAACACATATGGTGAATACAATGGCAATGACAAAAATGACAGCTATTGTATTGTTTTATAGGTACTCCAACAAGTAAATTATTTAAACTGTTGTTTGTTTTTGAGCTAGATCCGGTAATAATGAGCAATTTCTCCTGCAAAGATTAAAGAATCCCTCCTGTCATGATTTTTGGGAATATGTGTGATGTGCTGGATAGAATCAGGGTCAGTCACGTGCGCGGCAAGCGCCCAACATTCAGACTCTCACTTAGCCTAACAAGTGAAGTAATTTTGATTTTGCAGTATATCTAAAAATATATTGTGCACAAATTAAAATTTTATTTATAAGTAGAACAGCTATGTTTCTTTGTTATAAGGATGGCAAGATGCTATAGTTTTGCTGTGCTCTGAAAGTATAGTTCCAGAGACTGGAGTGATAAGTAGAATAGCGGGTTGGGATTTGTCTTGGTCATGGTCGAGCTGGGTTCAATTTATGTGGTTCCCTGAGCACCAAGTCAGGAGTATGCCCAGAATGCAGAGCCAGGAATAAACCCTGAGAACCACTTGTTGTTGCCTGAAAGGCAAAATAAATAAATAAATAAATGAATAAATGTATAAATATATACATGCATAAATAAAATAAGTATCTTTTATTTACTTCTTTTTTGTTTTCCTCACCAATGAAAAGTGTATAAAAGCACTATGTATATACTTGTTGTGAATACTAAATAAGACTCTAAGTATAATGTTAGATATTTAGTAAGTGTTCCAGGGAATTTTAATCGTTCTATTTAAAGATATATAGTATTAGTATTTTCATTACCTTTCAAATTGCATGGGCAATTCTCCTTTCTATTTTGTTGTTTATTTTATAAAGCTCATATAATCTTTATAAAACCTCCTAAAAAGAAGTTTTTATATAATTTATCACTTATATCCAATATATACATACTACTATATTAATTTTGTTTTCCAAATATGCAACAAATATTTGTTTATAGAACAAGGAATGCATTTTAATGAGTATTTGAAAGTTCCATAATTTGATATTTGAAATTCTTTATTTCTTGTTTCTAAAATAAAATAATTGTATCATTTGCTGAAAGATTTAAAACAAGCTGTAGAGGTTTCAATTAGCCCAGGGAAAGCATGGCTATTTTCACAAAGTGTGAATGTTGCCTGAGAATGGAAATTTTTAAAAACAGGAACTTAAACGAAAGTTAAGTTTATACAAGCAAAACAAGACTGAGAGAACATTAATCAAATCACAGTTCTTTAAGTGTTATCTGCTTTTACAGACAACCATCAAGAAAGAAATTTCCAAATGTGTTCTCTTCATGGTTAAGTAAAATGAAGCGAAAAGAATATAAAGATAAAATGTCATAACCCAAGTTGTTTGAGAATTACGTTTCCCCTTCTACATGTGTTAGGAAAAGCTTAAATAATTCATTAGGTCCTTTAAGAAAGAAAATAGGTAGATATTTGCAGGGCTAATAGACTTTAGTTTGCATCATGTTTTTCTCTTATTAAGGATGGTCAGCTTTGAAAGAATTTTCAACATTTGCAAAGCCATTAGACTTTACAAACATAAGTGTTTTTTAAAGGCCAACAGCAACTAAAATTTTGATTTATTCATTCATGTCAAGGGTCATTGTTTATAATTATAGAAATATAAAAGGTGTGATTATAAATTTTTATATTGCTCTGAAGATAGGGTTCTATGGTTAAGTTGCTTTTCATTTCCTAGGAAGTTTTTATAAAATTTAAAACATTTCTTATTTTTGATAGTGTAATTAAACTTAACAATATATTACCATCCCGTGCTAGATATTTAACTGTTCAGTGAGCAAGTTCTTAGCCCACAATTAGTATTCTGATAAAATTGTGAAGTTCTAGGGATTTACAACTTCACATGTGTTCCTCTTTCTTTTCTTTAATTATGTATTTTATTTGTACTACTTAATTAATCTTGATGTTTAAAGAATTAGCTACTATCTTTGATGTGGAATAGGATAAATACATTACTTTAATTTCTTTTTAGCAAGAGAAAAGTATCCATTCTTTTATACTAAAACAGATTTTTGCAAAGTTTCCCAAATTCAAAGAAAAGACACACAAAAATAGAGGGAAATAAAGTTTTCTAGTCCACAGATAGGTGCTATCTTTAAAAAAAAAATCACCATAGGATTTCCACCTACTGTGCTACTTTTTAGATTCTAGAACTATCAATGAGTAAAGCCTCCTGCCTTACTTTTTTTCATCTGTGTCTCATATTGTACTGATTCTCTCCTAAGCTACTGTGAGCAATCAGATTCCCTATATGAAACTATTTTGAAATATCTCTCTTTAATCCCTTTGTAAATATGTTAAGTTAGTCTTTCCTTCCTGCTACTGGAGCAGACTTAATTGAGGTAATATGCAAAGTTATTCTGTCAATACCTTCAACCCTCCTAAAAAACGAGCACTGTCTGCAGTAGATACCTTACGTAAATGTGATTCAACAAATTCACCCTGATTATGTGACTCACAGAGATGTACTGCCCTAGCCCAATTCTCGTTTTGATTTATTTCAGTTTGGAAATAACAGTATTAAATTAGCAAAGACAAGCAATGAACAAAAGCCCTGGAGATGAATTAGCCATTGTCTCTGGTCCATTAATTTCTTCTTCAATTCTAGAGAATTGTGGCTCACCCAGACCCGGAGATCAAATAAAATGCCTAATTGGGGAAAATCCTAAACAAGTGTGTCCTGGGAGCTTAAATTTATTTGTTCACTTGCTCAAACAACTGTGTTGTTTATATAAGTCTTTAAAACCCTGATACTTTTCCACTACTATATCTTAATCCCTGGTTCTCTATGCTCAGGAGGGCAATTTAGAGTTGTTTTCAATTAACTAGAATGGAAAAGAGCACTTATTCCAAAACAGATAGCTGTGTAGTGAGTATTTTACCAAACGTGCTGAGTAGTTTAGATCTAAACATCAGGTTTGGGGCATACTTTGGAATTTCCTTGGAGAAAATATCTGCTCTTTTTGGGACTTTGGCACTTTTATTATTGTGGATAAGTGTTTGAATATAAAAACAATTAAGGGTCATAGTATGGCAAGGGAGATTGAGACATGTTAAGGCTAAACACAAAAGGAAGTAATTCTTGTCCAGAGATAATTTTCTAGGACAGCAACTCATATCAGGAAATACTTCATTTAAAACAGAGAGACAATATGCAGACAACAGAGGGGGAAAATTTTATTCAGTAAGTAAAAATGATAACAAATATAATGAATTTTGTTAGCAGAAGGGTGGGAACTCTTTTTAACAAAATGTACAAATCATCTATGTAAACCAGAAATATAAAAACATTAGAAAACATTAGAAAATAAAACATTAGAAATTGAAAGTTAACAATCTAATAGCTAGTGACTATATACAATGTTAATATTTGCTATCATTCAAGAATAATTGAAAAGTAGTAGTTATGGCACATGACTTTATAGAAATATTTAATTTCATACTCACATTGAGCCAGGAGCAAATAGCATAGCTAGCTTTAGTAAACAGTTTTATAGAGGTTATATCTACACTAAAGGCCAGGATGATTTCTTCACTCAAGATGGTAAGGTCAAATTTGCCCTCAAGTTTGTGACTAAACAGTATAGCTATTGTCACTAATGTATGAAGGATTATTAAGACTGTATTGAGGGGACTGGAGAAATAGAATAGAACAGAAATGGAAAGCTCTGAGTCCTAGTTGATACAGAGGTGAGTTATATAGGAGAGTCATGAAAGAAATCTCTAGTTACAGTACATTTGCAACAGAGATATTCCATATTAGTGTTCAGCATGACTTTCTAAAATGATTTAGTTGTATGGAATCTACATTGTATTTCTCTATCCCAAATTTCTATTTTGAATGTGCCATAAAATTTGTTAGTTGCAGTTAAACTTTTGGAAGAAAAATATTGGTGTTCCCAGGAAGACTGTGTTAGAGTCAAGTTAGTAATACTGACTTCATTACTCTCTTATTAATCTATGACTTTATATTCACTTGTATCACTTGTCTTCCCATTCATAATCAATTTGCTCAAGCGGGCACCAGTAACATCTCCATATGTCCTGTATCATGCTAGTAGAGCCCAAGAGCATCTGCTTGCTCCAGGAACATAAAGAGCCTCAAACCATTCCATCGATCATGGGAATGAGGTCTATAATTGTTACTGGTATTTGGCATATCAAATACGACATGGGTAGCTTGCCAGGCTCTGCCTTTGGTGGCATACTCTGTGTTAATGCTTTATATTAATGCTTTGTGCTAATACTTTATATTAATGCTCTTTTAAGAATATTCATCTAGTAGAGAATGGTATTTAAAATGAAGAACATTGTAGTTAATGCGGTTATGAAATGATAGTTTGGTAATTCAAGCATACTATTTTTTGAATATTTTGTTAACACGGTGCCACCAGCAATTTGTTTGGAGAAACACATCAATAGATCAGTTGATATAAATATGTTTGTTATAATAATAACACTGTTATTTACAATGTACACTTAGTAAACAAGGGACTTTTAGGTACAAAGGTTTACTTGATTGTTAACATGACATAAATGGACCATATGTTCTTATTGTTTCATACAAATGAAGAAACAAATGCATACAAAATGAAATAGTTATATTTATATATTTAATCAGCAAGGGGTAAAAAGCTGAGATTGGAGGGTTATCAAAATATCACAAAAGGTACATTGTTATGAATATTTATTCTACTATATCTTTCATACAAAATTATTTTGATGTGTGGTTGGAAATAAGCAAGTCTTTGCATTTTCTTCAGTTAGGAGGTGAGGGATAAAGACAGCAATCTGGATAACTACAAACAGATAAAGATAACTATGTTGAAACTGATTTAAAATATTTAAAAATCAAACTTTTCCAGAAATAATTTTTTGCGGTCTGTTTGAAATGTTCAATCAAAACATTACTTATTCAATATATAATTTTTATTATAAAATAACATGATGCAATAGCGTTAATGTTTATGGTATTAC
>JAJIBD010006485.1:0-21806 GCA_021461705.1 Cryptotis parvus | reverse complement strand
GTGACACCAAAAAAAAAAAAATGAAGGAACACAGACATTTTCATGTGAACCCATACTTGGCTGAGTCTAAAACTTGAAGCCAGAGCTGAGTATTTTTCTTGGCTCCAACGTACATTCGCAGGAATCCTCCTGACCCCACCTACCTGTCTCCACTGAAAGCCTGGAGTCATCCAGTAGTTCCCATAACCAAGCAGGCGACATTTCTATCAGATAAGCACAATGAAATATTGGCAACTTCGGCCCCATCAGATAGCACCAAGAAATTACCTGGAAGCGATAAACATCCAAGCTCAAGTATACATTTCGGTGTTAATGCTAAGGTTTTTTAAAGACGACCAAGAAACAGCTTTGCAAAGGCTCATGTGTGTAAAGCATCATGAGCAACGAATAGATAGAGACTTATTTGCTCAGGGAGCGCTCCCCGTTGGTTTCTACGTAAGGGCTTTACCCGGCGGAGCGTTTGGGAAACGGTCCTTGGGAGAATGTTTAATTCGGGTCTGGAAAAGAACAGGCTGATCCATAAATATCTTGTTGTGCCAAAAAATTTGGAGTATTCACAGGACAGTGTGGACCCATCAGAGGTAGAGCAAGCTTCTTCCCACTGGCTTTATCACGCAATTTGGGTCGAGACAGATTTAATTCACTGAACAAAATAACTCCTGAGTCCGTAAATATATAAACTAAATAAACAGTGAGAAAAGGTGAGTGGTTCCTCCTTAAGGCTAATGTGTGTGCTCAAATCACAACAGCCCATTTTAGAACTGCAAAATGTCCATAATAGCGTAAATATGTCATCTGTCAGTGTTATACTGGCCAAAGAAATTTGCATCTGAGATTTTCATATATCATTCCTTTGTAATATTCCTGATTTAAAACATACTTCTCTATTATTGATGACTGGAACTTCCTACTCACTTAGTGCAAAAAAAAAAAAAAGACTTTTAACTCAACAAACAGGTTTAAAATGGCCACCAAGTATAATATAACTAAATCGTAGTCTGGTCCTCTAGAAAAAAATTGTAAATTCCTGCAGTTTGCAAGATAGAACAGTATTCTGTCTTAATTTTTGCTGACAGTTGACTAGGCATGGAAAAAATAAGATGAAATATGTTGAATGTAATAAATAGAGATATAAATTCAAGCAATGACAAAATATAAGTGGACTAACCTAATGAAATATAGAAACATCAAGAATCTTTCTATACTTCTTATTCAATAATCTTTTTTTTTCTCTTCTTTTTGGCCCATACCCAGTGGTATTCAGGACTTACTCCTGGCTCTACTCTCAGGAATTGCTCCGGTGATGCTCTGGGGTTGGAACTCCGGACAGGCCGTATGCAGGAAATGCCCTTCAGCCCCTTACTGGGGGGATTGTAATACTTCACTGCACCCTGAAGAAACCCATAGAGGTTTGAATTTTGGATTACACTCAAGAATCTATATTAGGAAAAAGCATTTCATACATCAAACATATGAAGTGAGAAATTCTAAGTACAAAATGGCTAAAAAATTTACAGTAGACATATGAAGCAGAGCACTAGACTGAAAAAGCATTTGCCAAAACTTTTATAATATTTAAACCCATGCCTAGAATAAAGTGTTTCTGAATCCAGAAACAAATTTTATGTTATGTAGGTACCAAAGGATACTATTCTTATCATAACCAATGAGTTAATTAGATAGGTGTAAGCTACACTTTGTCAAATTAAACTAATGCTGAAATTATCTCTGTGGCACACGCCACAGCATCCTTACATTGCAGGCAGAGTGAAACACGGAGCAAATAAATATCTCATTGATTCTACTATAAAAGTCATATTATATTAAATTTAAATCAGAAAGATGGACATGAAATATATAAAATTACCTCAGTACTTCATTTTAGAAATACAATTTGGGGGCCAGAGCAATAGCACAGTGCGAGGGCGTTTCCTTGCACAGGCCGACGGGTTCAATCCCCGCATCCTATATGGTCCCCTGAGCATCATCAGGGGTAATTCCTGAGCGAAGAGCCAGAAGGAACCCTGAGTATTGCTGGGTGTGACCCAACAAGCAAAAAAAAAAAAAAAAATACAATTTGAACAGGTGTATGGGTGTGGGAAGGTGAACAGGCAGCCAGGTTTGGAATTCTTCCTCCTAATCTGATAAAATGCAAGTGGTTGTCGACCAGTCAATGGAACAGAATAATGAAAAAGGTAGCCCACAGACATCTCAAGAAATATTGAAGCTTGGGGCCGGGACGATAGCACAGAGGGGAGGGCGTTTGTTCTGCACACAGCCGACCCAGGTTCCATCCCTGGCATCCCATACCGTCCCCGGACCCCACCAGGAAAAATCCCTGAGTGCAGAGCCAGGAATGATCCCTGAGCATTGCGTGTGTAGCACAAAAAGGCTTGAGATTACATCTGACCAATGAGAGGGGATATGGGTCTTTGCAAATGACAGGATGTGTGGGAACCAATCGGACTGGGTATGCAAATAAGGACTTATAAGCGACCAATCAGAGGGCCTGGAGTAAGTATAGCTCCTTTATGCCCATGAGATCCCTGGCACAGAGCCAGGAGTAGCCTTGAGTACTGCTATTGTCCCAAACTAAAAATGTTTATTTATTTAGCTCACATCTAAAGCTCATAGCACTTAGAAGACATATTTTCCCTTCGACTGAATATTTGTCTTTCTTAACTTTTTAATTTCTTTGGTCTAGGCCACACCATGAGGTGCTCAGGGCTCAGTCGATGCTGCCCAGGGTTCGACCTGGTGGTACTCAGGAGCATATGGTGTGCCAGAAACTGAACCTGGGTCAGTCGCGCACGACCTTACTAACTGTACAATCTCTCCAGCAGCCTTAGAACTGCATCTTTTAGAGCAGTTGCTGTAATTCAGAGCTGTTCTCTAATAAAACTTTTTGAGCATCTGCCATTAGGGTAGCATTCTAAAGGAAAAAGTCGACCTTAAAGGCAGCTAAGTATCCACCGAAGGTCTCCTCTAAAAATACGGTTGACATAAAGCATCACTGAAAAACAACAAAATAAAGGTGATCATCAGGGTCTGATGTTTTTATTCTGGTTCTTGCTGACACCTGCTGGCTACCTTCTTCCTTCACATACGCTGTAGAGGATATAGTAACAAGGTGTGCCTCACGGAAGCCAGATCCTGATCCACAAATCAAGTGAGCACACATCAGCTGGTGAAGCCCCAGCTAGACCCACGGATGTACTGGACGGTGTTGTGGCTTTGCTGTATGTAACTCATGTCCCAGTTTACTCCGCGCAAACACTCTGCTACCTAATATTTTTGTCTTATTTAATATTCGAGACTCAAATCTGAAGCTAAAGTTAGATTTTGGAGGGTTTTTTGTATTTGTTTTGTTGTTTAGGGTTTCTTCTGGGGGATATTTTGAGCTTTGTTTTGTTTTCCCGTCTGCTTGGGCTTACTCCTGGCAATGCTCAGGAATCATATGCCAAAGATGGAACCTGGTGGGATGCATGCAAGGTGAGCGCCCTGCCCACTGTTCTATCTCTGTGGCCCCCAAATATTAAATAGCTTAGCTTATATCACAAGTCTGCGGGTCACATTAGTAGATCTTTACAATGTGGGGAAGCACAACACAATGGCAGCCTTTTTTTTTTGGGGGGTCACACCCAGCAATGCTCAGGGTTACTCCTGGCTCTGCACTCAGGAATTACTCCTGGCAGTGCTCAGGGGACCATATGGGATGCCGGGATCAAACCCAGGCTGGCATGGGCTGGCTGCATGCAAGGTAAACCTACCCGCCGGGCTATGGCTCCGGCCCTGGCAGCCATTTTCAATGTCCAGACTCCACAGCTCATAGAGCCCCACCTTAGAGATCAGCCAATTTCCAAGCCCAGGTATGCAGGTCTTGGCGCTACAGTCACTGGGTATCTGTGGAGATGGAGCTGGGGTCCCCTTTCCCCCACCTAGTCCATGAGGCCCAGTGGACCCGCCCACAAACTGCTCTGGGGTTGTAGGCTGTGATCCAGAGACATGATTCACGGGGCAGAGCTGCTACAGGCTCTTCCCATGCTCGGCGGATCATGAGGGTGGAGGGAGGGGGTGGTTCTGGCCCTGCCCACAGCCCCCAATGGAGCCTTGGAAGAAGCCAGAGGAACCCCCCCACCCCTGCACCATAATGGCAGCCATTTTCAAAGTCCAGACACCACAGCTTGTCAGAGCCCCACCCTAGAGAGAGACAATTTCAAGCCCAAGTATGTGGTCTCAGAGGCTAAAGTAGCGGGTTTCCATTGAGATGGAGCTGAGGTCCCTTTCCTCCACCTCTGACCCATCCAGGAGCTCCCCACGCTCTGCGGCACACAGTACATCAAACCAGTAGAAACCAGCCACATTTAAGAAATTCAAATGGTCAATGCCAGACAGAAATAGGACCAGATTCACCCATAACAAACAAGGGGTCATGATTTTTATCAATACCATTGCCATGTAAGGGCTGCTATTGTGAATATAATTGGTGTCAGCTGAGGGAGCAGGCATGGGGAATGGGGGTGGTGGAAAATGAATGTCTTTGGTGGTGGGAACACAGTGGTGGTGGGATTTGTGTTAGATGATGAAATAGGAAATAAAAAATAAAATTATTAAAACTGTGGGGAAGGGGCAAGAGTGATAGTACAAGGCATTTGCCTTGCACATGGCAGAACCGAGTTTGATCCCAGCATCCCATAATGGCTCACCAAGCACTGCCAGGAGTCATTCCTGAGTGCAGAGCCAGAAGCAACCCTAAGCATTGCAGGGTGTGACCCAAAAAGGCATCAGATTGTATCTGACCAATGAGACAGCATATGCCTTTATGAAAAATGATGGGGTGTGGGGGAACCAATCGGATTGGGTATGCAAATAAGGGTTTATAAGGGTCCAATCAGAAGATCAGAGTGATAGCACAGCAGGGAGGGCACTTGCCTTGCACTAGGCTAACCCGGGTTCTATCCCCAGCATTCCCCAAGCACTGCCAGGAGTTAATTCCTCAGTGCAGAGCCAGGAGAAACCCCTGAGCATCGCTGGGTGTGACCCAAAAAGAAAAAAAATAAATTACAGTAACCATATGAAGCAGAGCACTAGCCTGAAAAAAGCATTCGCTGAAATTTTTACTGCGTGTCACTATCTGAACGGAAACCGGAGAAGGGCGCACACACATCTCTCAGGCGTGCGCAGGGTGCCCTCTGAATATTTCCCCATCCTTTCCCAGAGGCTCTCATGTCAGTCACCATTAGTGTATTCATTTCCCCCTGTGAAATCTGAATTCACTCTGAAACCAAAACTGCCCTGCTTGGAATGGTCACCCTGGAGCACGTCTACTGACTCTGCTTCTCTGGTGACAGCAGGAAACACACGCCAAAGATCGCGAGGACACTACTTCAGAGCTCCCATTCTATCGGCAGATCGTTGGTTTTCTGAAAATCAGACATAAAATGTATATAACAAAAGAAAACAAAAGGGAGGGAGGGAGGGAGTAAGGAGAAAACCCAGGGTGTCCCGCAATGAATTCCAGCTCTGCCCCTTTCCAAGGCACAGGTTGCTCTCAGCCCTCAGTCAGCAGTCACCCCTTTGGGCTTGGGCGTGATTATCCTTCTTCCTCCCTGTTTTTGCTGAGGAGGTACAGTACTGATCACGTTACTCCTTCCAAAGCACATTCCATCCACGAGGGTCCTGTCCTTCGAAGTCTGAAGAGATAACTACAGAATCCCCTTCCTTTCTTCGGCAGGAAAAACAAAGTGCCCTCGGGTAGAAATTCTTGTTTCTCCTGGTCAGTAGAGCAGCAAGATTCTTTTTATTTATTTATTTATTTATTTATTTATTTATTTATTTTATTGAGTCACAGTGCCATACAGTTAGAAGGCTGTTCTTGATTGGGGTTCAATCACACAGTCCCAACACCATCCCTCCACTGGTGTGCACGTTTCCCCACCACCAATGTGCCCCTTTAACCTCCTCTCACACCCTGGCCTGCCTCTACGGCAGGCACTTTCCTTCTTTTTCCCCCCCTCTCCTCCCTGTGCGCATTATGGTGTGCAGTACGGATACTGAGAGGTTACTGTGCTTGTTCCTTAGCTATTCTGCACTCAGTTCTTATACAGTGGTCACTTACCACCATCTTTGCATAGTGGGCCCTTCCCTATCCCAACTGCCTTTTCCCCAAGAGGCTGAAGCAGGTTTCGAAGTGTGGAGACAACATCCAGGCCCTTGTTTCTACTGTCCTTGGCTATGGTCCTAAATTCCCATCTGCGCGGCATCTGCACTTCTCCGTGAGCATGAAGAGAGAGCCTACTCCAGGAACCAAATCTGGAACCAGAAGTGAGTCTCCTATGTGAGAATGTCCTTCAAGGGCAAACTTTAAAAAAACACGGAGAGAATACGTATTGCCCTCTTCCTGATGCCAAAAATCCCCCAACCATGGAACCACAGCTCTAGAATCGGAACCCCATGAGCAGCCTTGAACTGAATGTGAATCTGAAGCTACCTTTTGAACTGCAGCATTTCCAAGATGGGAAGCGATGGAGCCATTGAACTGCAGCATTTAAGGATGCCAAGGGCCATACACCTCTCTCAACCTCTTTCCATTTAATTCCAAAGTTCCAATTATAAAAAATACAAAGACTTCAGAAATGAGTGATGTGGGTAGGGGAAGGAGAAACAAACAACACAGAATTCATGACTACAACATGCCAAATTATTATATTTCCCCAACAAGATTTTGTTTGTTTTTCCCTTGAGCCTTCCCATCCTGGCCCTCACTAGTCTGGACCAGAGCAAGAAGGCACGGCACCAGCTCTAGATCAGAGACAGAGCCTGGTTAAGATTGTAAAGTATGGAAGAAAGGAAAAACCTGGATCCAAACTGCCCAGGAGGGTGTCCACAGAGCATGACCGAGGCAGCACAGTCATCTCCTTCCCAGCCCAATCACACTTTCCAGCGTAATGAGTCTCGCCGTGCACAGGGGCAAGTTTCTGAGTGACCAACAGGGGACCAGAGAGCTACGGGAGCACCAAGCAGATCTCTGTAGCACTGCCCAGGAACAAACACCTACAACAGCACCACAACTTGACTAGGATGACAGACACCTGTGCATGCAGATGGCCTAAGCCAGTGTAGGATGACTGACACCTGTGCATACAGACAGCCTAAGCCAGTGTAGGATGACTGATGCCTGTACATACAGACAGGATAAGTCAGTGTAGGATGACTGACGCCTGTGCATACAGACAGTCTAGCCAGTGTAGAATGACGGACACCTGTGCATGCAGACAGCCTAAGCCAGTGTAGGATGACTGACGCCTGTGCATACAGACAGTCTAAGCCAGTGTAGGATGACTGACGCCTGTGCATGCAGACAGTCTAATCCAGTGTAGGATGACTGACGCCTGTGCATACAGAGAACCTAAGCCAGTGTAGGATGACTGACGCCTGTGCATACAGAGAGCCTAAGCCAGTGTAGGATGACTGATGCCTGTACATACAGACAGGATAAGTCAGTGTAGGATGACTGACGCCTGTGCATACAGACAGTCTAGCCAGTGTAGAATGACTGACACCTGTGCATGCAGACAGCCTAAGCCAGTGTAGGATGACTGACACCTGTGCATACAGACAGTCTAGCCAGTGTAGAATGACTGACACCTGTGCATACAGACAGTCTAAGCCAGTGTAGGATGACCGATGCCTGTGCATACAGACAGCCTAAGCCAGTGTAGGGATGACTGACGCCTGTGCATACAGATAGTCTAAGCCAGTGAAGGATGACTGACGCCTGTGCATACAGATAGTCTAAGCCAGTGTAGGATGACTGACACCTGTGCATACAGACAGTCTAGCCAGTGTAGAATGACTGACACCTGTGCATACAGACAGCCTAAGCCAGTGTAGGATGACTGATGCCTGTGCATACAGACAGCCTAAGCCAGTGTAGGATGACTGACACCTGTGCATACAGATAGTCTAAGCCAGTGTAGGATGACTGACGCCTGTGCATGCAGACAGTCTAAGCCAGTGAAGGATGACTGACGCCTGTGCATACAGACAGTCTAAGCCAGTGTAGGATGACTGACGCCTGTGCATGCAGACAGTCTAATCCAGTGTAGGATGATTGACGCCTGTGCATACAGAGAGCCTAAGCCAGTGTAGGATGACTGACGCCTGTGCATACAGAGAGCCTAAGAGAGTGTAGGATGACTGATGCCTGTGCATACAAACGGCCTAAGACAGTGTAGGATGACTGATGCCTGTGCATACAGATAGTCTAAGCCAGTGTAGGATGACTGATGCCTGTGCACCCAAACGGCCTAAGACAGTGTAGGATGACTGATGCCTGTGCATACAGATAGTCTAAGCCAGTGTAGGATGACTGACGCCTGTGCATACAGACAGCCTAGGCCAGTGTAGGATGACTGACGCCTGTGCATGCAGACAGTCTAATCCAGTATAGGATGACTGACGCCTGTGCATACAGAGAGCCTAAGCCAGTGTAGGATGACTGACGCCTGTGCATACAGAGAGCCTAAGCCAGTGTAGGATGACTGATGCTTGTGCATGCAGACAGTCTAAGCCAGTGTAGGATGACTGACGCCTGTGCATACAGATAGTCTAAGCCAGTGTAGGATGACTGACACCTGTGCATGCAGACAGCCTAAGCCAGTGCAGGATGACTGACACCTGTGCATGCAGACAGCCTAGGCCAGTGTAGGATGACTGACGCCTGTGCATGCAGATAGTCTAATCCAGTATAGGATGACTGACGCCTGTGCATACAGAGAGCCTAAGCCAGTGTAGGATGACTGACGCCTGTGCATGCATACAGCCTAAGCCAGTGCAGGATGACTGGCGCCTGTGCATACAGAGAGCCTAAGCCAGTTAGGATGACCTGTCACCTGTGCATACGGATAGTCTAAGCCAGTGTAGGATGACTGACGCCTGTGCATACAGAGAGCCTAAGCCAGTGCAGGATGACTGACACCTGTGCATGCAGACAGCCTAAGCTAGTGGAACTAATGTGGAACTCATGGGCTGCTGAAGCAACGTCTGAGTTATTTTGGGGCCGGAAAGAGACAGCACTGAAAGATCTCTAGCTTTTTTAGGTAGGGCCAAACCGAGTCAGCAGCCCGAGTGCCCCCCAAGAGAGACGGCAGCAAGGCACTGACCTCAGACTGAAATCTTAGCTGGCTGCTAAATCCCGCTCCCAGGTCCTGTGGGACACCAGGTGGCTTTACCCAAAGCTGTGGTTGAACAAAGGGCGTCCCGGTGCTGCTCTGGCAACGCTGTGTCTCAAACCCAACTTTTCCATTCGGGCTTTATTTTTAAAATAAAGTTTGAATGTGACCAACACCTTAAACTTCATACTGGCAGTGCTGTGCTCCTGTCATCAGCGCTGTGCTCCCATCATCACTGCTGTGCTCCCAGAATCTGGCCTGTGCTCCTCCCAGCATCATCAGCGCTGTGCTCCTGCCATTAGTGCTCCCATCATCGGGGCTGTGCTCCCATCATCAGTGCTGTGTTCTCGCCATAGGGGCTGTGTTCCTGCCATCAAGGCTGAACTCTCATCATCAGGGCCGTGCTCCCATCATCAGGGTTGTGCTCCCACCATCAGTGCCGTGCTCCCATCCTCGGGGCTGTGCTCCCATCATACTTTACATGGGCCACTCTGCAAATCCTTTTAGCAGTTTGGTGCATTTAGGCCCAGTGAAAACCCTAGGGCCCGAGAAATGTTATATTGGTTCTTGCTATCCGAAACCCTCTGGGTCTTCTCCCTTCCACTACACACAACACTATGAACTTGGGGTTTTTCAAAATGAGTCAGAGATTTTTTAAAAAATTACAGTTCTACTCAACATCAAAAAATAATTGATATTTTGTGTCCCTCCAACTGCTTTATGAATTTAATTAAGGTCCAGACACCTCCCAGATCCAGACATTGGTGGGTGGGACTCTATTTGTTATTCTCCCCATCACCACCTCACACCAGTGTGAGCCTCGGCCAGGAAGAAGCCCACACATTACTGGGAGTATCTATAATGAAAGGTACCCCATGCATCACACACCATGAAAACTTCATGAATCTGAACAACTCATCATGAATACTATAAGAAGACAGTCACTGAGTCTCCTGCCATGAAATAACAAGAAATGAAAGACAAAGAAGCTGCTAACAGGAAACAATGCAGAGAAGTAAGCAGGAGCATGGTGCCTGGAGATAGCAATGGAGCACAAAAAGGCCAAAGAGCAACTATCCCGTCAGTCAAGAGGCCTGAAGACAGATCAGATGCCAGTGGTCCCAGGGAAAGACTCGAAGCCCAAAGACATGAGAACAGAGACACCCGTAGAGCTTCTAGAAGGCCTTAACGCAACTTCTGATACACAGCCAAGAAACAAGATATACAGCAACAAAGAAGGGCCAAGAATTCTGATGGCAATCAGATTTTATAACCATCAGAAATCACATAAATTCTGATCAGAAACCAGTGAGCAAGTTCTCTGACCAAGGGCAAGAGAAGTGCATCAGAACACTGACACCTGTACAAAGAACACGCGCAAGGGCCCAGAAGGGCTGACTGTCTTCATTAAAGCTGTTTCTAGATTTGTGGGGTGAGCCACAAAGTGTAAGAGAGAGAGAAATACAGAGAGAGAGAGGGGAGAGAGAGAGAGAGAGAGAGAGAGAGAAGAGAGAGAGAGAGAGAGAGAGAGAGAGAGAGAGAGAGAAAGTGCCTGCTATAGAGGCAGGCTGGGGTTGGGTGGGAGGGAGTGTTTGGGCACTGGTGGTGGGAATGGGGCACTGGTTGAGGGCTGGTGCTGGAACACTGTATGACCCACTTATGAACATTATGACCCAATTATGAACATTCTTGTATATCTCACGGTGGTATAATAAAAATTAAGAAAAAAAGAAGCTGTCTCTAGGGTCTCGGAGATGAGGGTCTCTGTGGCACTGACTGCTCGTGATGAAAGACAAACAGCAGGGAGCAGGGCTAAGGGGGTGGGTGGGGCAGGCACACAGGAATAACTAAAAGGAAGGCCAGAAATGAGGGTAAGCAGAGGCAAAGAACTGGGGATCAATCAAAGTCAGTAACATGCTCAAGTCCTATTACGGCAGTGACAGCATTCAACGTACATAAGTGACAAACTCAAATTATGACAATCGGCCGTCCTATTCTCTAGAGGAAACTGAGGCATGTCCAGATTACTGCCTGAGCCCGCGGTGGCCATACAGGACACTGCTGGCTCGCTATCACAACCCAAAGGCCATTACTCAACTCTCCCTTGCCTGCCTCCACGACAAACCATTACTCATCTCCCGGCGCTGTGCAGCGAGAACTGACGGTCTGACCCGGTTTCTGCTGCCACAGAGCAGAAGCAAACGCCTGTCCCCGTAACAGCTGCTTCTGTGTTACCCAGCCTCCAGCCCACAATGAGGATGTGACTGCCGCAGCTGCCAAGTCAACAGGATTTTTTCATGAGAAAAAAGGACCAAAGAATCTCATGATAGCGTCCAGCCCTGACATCACTGAACACTGCCCTAAAGCCAGAGGCTAATTCCAGATTCCCCAGACATGAGAAAAATTGATCCCGATTTTGGGTGGGCCACTACTGTCACTTGAAGCCAACTGCATTTCTTGACAGATAGGTGACAGAGCTCAGAAACGGGTAGGCTGAAACGGGCATAAAACTGGGGGATTTTTCAAGTTTACCCAAATTCCGTACGTTCATGCCGTCCTCATTTGTAAGAATGCACTTCAAAGACAGACTTTTTTAAAAAAAAATTTATTATACCACTGTGAGATATAGTTACAAATCTGTTCATGATTGGGTCTCAGCCACACAGTGTCCCAGCACCCATCCTCCACTGCCCTTCCAATATCCGCAAACTGCCTCTCCCCTCCCCAGCCTGCCTCTACGGTAGGCATTTTCTTCATCTTCTCCTATAAGTCTTTCTGTCTGTTTGTCTTTTTCTCCCTTCTCTTACACATTATGGTTTTCAATACATACATTTAGGGTTATCATGTATATCCCATTACCTATGTTCAATGCTCGAGTTCTAGTCAGGCGTTAGCATTTCCAACAATTGTTAGCACACTGCCCAAACTCTGACAGCCACACACTTCATGTTATTTTCCAACCACTGACAAGTCCTCTTGGTCTATGTATTGCAAAGGCAGACTATTAATACTTGTAACAAAAGCAGATAACTAGCCAAGAATTCTGTTCTCTTGTCCTTTTCTACTGTTACTACACCAACAAAGCTTGTGCAGTCCCCTCCTTTAAATAACGCTTTTCACACACTATTATGAGATCAACAGTGCCCTATCAGCAGCTCAGAAAGCATTACACTCTTCAACACTCACCTTTGCAGTTTTCCTAGAACAGAGGAATACATAAGAGTTTGAATATTTATTTTTTGGAGGGGGGGGGGGTGGGAGGCACCCAGTAGTGTTCAAAGTTTACTATTGGCTCTATACTCAAAGATCACTCCTGGTGGGCTCACGGGACCATATCAGGCACCAGGGATCAAACCAGGGTTGTCCACGTGCAAGACAAACAACCTACCAGCTGTACTATCTATCACTCCAGCCACTGAATACTTTTTAATTGGCAAAATCATTAACTTCTAATGTTTATATCAAAACCTGTAACTAAACACATACCCTTCACAGAAGCACCATCCTACCTGTTTAGGATTAAGCACACATCCTGTCTTAATCCCGGTTTAATCTCTTCTCCCACTCTACGTGATTGGCGACAGAGTTCCCACCCTACTTACTTGATTGGGGAGACAGAGTACCCACCCAATAACCTGATTGACTGACACAGAGTTCCCACCCTACTACCTGATTGGCTGACAGAGTTCCCACCCTACTTTCCCCAATTTAAATAATCCCTGTTCCACCTAATAAAGCAGAGCTATTCCACGAAGAGGTTCATGGAGATTCTTTTGTGGGTGCTCTATCTGAACAACTTTGTGGATGCTCTACTCGACCTTTGTGGGTGTTCTACTCGCTCAAGCTCTGACCTCACCAGTCACATCAGCATCTCTCACATCTGGCACCCAATGTGGGGCAAGAAAACCCATGAAGTCAAGAAAGTCCCAGGGGTTCAGGCACTACACTTGCATGTGTGTGATCGGGGTTCGATCCCTGGCACTGCATATGGTCCCCCAAACTCGATCAGGAATGAGCCTTGAGCAAAGAATCAAGAGTAAATTCTGACCACCACTAGGTATGGTCTAAAAACCCCCAAAAAAACTTCCAAAAACAGGGTGGGAATGATGTACTAAAAACTAAACATCCAGCAGAGTGACAAATACAGGAAGGAGAGAGAATACAGACAGAAAATAAATTTATGTCAGCAAATCTAAGAACATAAGTTAAACTAACAATTTTATGGGTAAAATGTGTGCGTTTCTAGTCTATAAACAAAAGGGAACCCAGAAATAGTATTCATGGAGGGAAAAATTTCATGATAGAGCAGACATTACAGGTAAGTGAAAGATGCTAATGTTATTCAATAAACATTCCAGAACACTGGTTGCTGACTATTTCAAGTGAGCGAAACATATAAATAAAGGACTACCACCTTGTACTACAATAAAGACCTAAATGGAAAAAGGTAAACCCGGAGCATTTTAAAAGCTTTTGAAGAAAACAAATAGCTTCATGACCAATAACTAGAGAAAAATGAACTTCAGTACAAATATAATCAAAACTGAAAATTTCTATTAGATCTGTTCATCTAAGAGATAATGAAAAGAATGCCAAGAAAAAGACACAGACCAGGGAGTAAAAGTACTTCTAATACATAAAACCAACTCAGAATTAATATCTAGAAAAGCATACCTCTTGTTCAAAATTGCAAAATGAAGGGCTGGAATGATAGCACAGTGGGAAAGGCATTTGCCTTGCACTCGGCCAACCCTGGTTCAGTCCCCGGTATCTGATATGGACCCTTGAGCACCGCCAAGAATAATTCCTGAGTGCAGAGCCAGAAGTAACCCTAAGCATTGCCAGGTGGCACCGAAAAAGAAAAAAAAAAAAAAATTGCTAAATGACATGAACTGATCTTTTTAAAACAGCATTATTTTAATGTTTAAAAAAAATAGGAGCTCAGCCTAAGTCAAGGATCTGAGAATAAAACTGAAGAGCAGAATATCATTTCACACCCATCAGATAAGCTGAAAACTGCAAATCTTAGAAAAAATGAAACCAAGGCACAGAGGGATGTAGAACTCTGACTTCCTGTAGACAGGGAGGGAGGGGACCATCCCTCTAACCTAGCAATTCCTCACCTAAATATCTATTGCAAAATAATCATAAACACATACACACTCACACACACACACTCACTCACATACACACACACCCATTACACAGTCTTATACACTCACACACACCTCTGCGCACATACACATACCCACACACTCTCACACATACACACACTTGCGCCGCACTACACTCATACACTCACATATTCTCACACACACATACTCAGGCATACATGCACACTCCATACACACTCATACATATAGACACTCCACATGCTCAGCACTTAGACACACTCATACACACACTAACTCACACATACACACACCCATTACACACAGTCTTATACACTCACACATGCACACACTGCAAATACACATACTCATACACTCTCACACACATACCCACACACACTTGCGCCGCACACTCATACACACTCACACATGTACTCACACATACTAACACACCCCCCACACACTCATACACACTCACACATGTACTCACACACTCATTCACACTCACACATATACTCACTCACACTCATTCACACTCACACATATTCTCACACACACACACATACTCAGGCATACATGCACACTCCTTATATATATACACAGACACACGTACTCACGCAGACACACTCATACACACACTCATACACACTCACACACACACACGCTGAAGCATGCCATGGCAGCACGGCTGAAAACAGCAGTGCTCAGGAAGATCCTCTCACCCCTCCCCTGCCAGGCCCCCACAGGGAGGAAGCCAAGGGCAGCTTCACATGGTACTCTGGCATTCTGAGACTCCTAATCCACTGACTTAAAAAATAATCCTGGCTATGACTTCTTTTAAAATACTCTAAAACCATGAAGCGGTACTAGGAGGTACAGCAAAAGAAATGAACAGCAAAGTCGCCAAATAAAATACTGTATAACAGCTAGTGCCAAAGCTTGAGAAAAGGTTTTTGAACAAATTCCATTTGCTAGAACTTCTGCAAAAATTAAGTTCCTTCTCTGCTGGGTCAATCTCCTAATACATTGAATGAAAGAATAAAAATATTCAGTAATAAAAAACTACAGTCCTAAATTTGTTATTTTATAAAAGTTTAGAATGTTTTACCTTACAGTTATGATAATATTCTGTAAAATAGATTACTTTAGATGTTCATTTTTTAATGAATAAAAATATGTTTAACTTTAAATATTCACTATTTTTCAACGAATAAAAAAAATTCATTTTTCTTTAAAGGTTAAATTGTCTAGAAGCATCAAGAAAAACAATGGTATAAACACTTCGTCTATTCTGCCAGGCTGTCTTATTTAGAGAGACGGCAGCAAGGTAGGGCCAGGCCACCTCTCAGAGGGCGCTGGCCCTGCATGTAGCAGACCCGGCTCCCAATCCACTTAGGGCCCCGAAAACAGGCCGGAGTAATTCCTGAGCTCAGAGCCTAGAGTAACCCTGGGCATCGCCAGATGTGGCCCCAAACAAGCAAACAAAAATAGCTGGTCCAGATGTAGGATGAAGGAGGCTTGGCAAAATCACGGAGTCTCTAAGCGTCTGTGGTATTTGCTGTAACTGGCTGAAAACTAGCAAAGTATTCCCAGGTCAGTAACTTCAAACGGACTAAATTACTGATTTTCCTAATGAGCTGTGACAGCAGCTCTGATGTAAGTCTGCTCCTGACCCCAAAGTAGCTGATTCCTGTTTGGGATGAACCGGAGGTTATTTTGAGGCACCCAGGATCTAATACCACTAATTTGACTAGAAAACATTTCAGTGTGTGTCTGCATGTGGGAGAGGGAGAGAGAGCATTTTATTTGGTCTCTCATTATGGATTGTTAACTACCAAAACACTGTATTCTTAACATAGTTACTCCAGCCAGCAATTCAAATAAAATAACTGAACGACCAGAAAACAATAATCCCCCCACTTTTTATGGTTCAAAACTGAAGTTGTTTTTCTGTCACTGTACAAACTCTTTTACTCAAATTGAATAATATTTTAGAATTGATTAAATACTACTGAACTTCACAGCTTCGCTTTATAATTTTTTAACGCTTTCTCATCATCTCAGCTTAACTGCTATACAAGCTGCTATACTAAAAACCAAAGCTGCCCCTCAGGAATAAAATACCTCAAATCGTTGAGTCCCAAAGAAGCAAATATTTTGGAAACATAAAATATCTGTCTTCATCTTAAAAAGTCCTTGACATTAATCTGGATGTTTAGAGAGGAACTGTAAGTGGGTCATGAGATATTTGTTCCCTGGACTGAAAATCTGTACACAAACTGTTCCCGGGGAAAGAATTTCCAACCAAAGTCATAAATACCAAAGGATTAATAGCAGAAGCTTTAGCCTCACAACATCTTGACTATTATAATAGTCTACTGAGTAGCACCTTCATCTGTTCATTCTGCTCAGCTGGGATAAAGGCTAAGTATGTTAGCTTAAAAGAACACAAATATTTGCCTTTCCAAGCGACTCTTATTTAACTAGAGCTAACCAAATCTTAAGGGTTTGTTTTATGTAACTGGGGATTTTATTACATTATCATTGACCAAAAATGAAAATTTCTAATGCCTATTTCCCAAGACATCCTTTTCCCACATTCTCAGTGACACTAGAACCAGGCAAACCTCAATTTAGACTTACACACGGATTGTGTAAGAAAAACGCCGTGTGAAGTGAACTCTGAGCGTGGGCAGTGTTTCCTAACCAAATCATTCACTGGGGATTTTGAGAGATGCCACCAGTGAGTAATATTTAACAGAATGTTCACAGGTCAAGAATAACCCACAAATCATTTCTGCTTCTTCAAGCACTGTTGGTTTGGGAGGGTAAGAAGACACGAGGCAGCACTCGCAGCTCCCTTCTGGTCCCACCACCTAACTGCACCACCAGGGGTTAGAACTCTCTGAAGTTCATGTTCCTCTGTGCAAATGGAGCCAGGGATACCTGCCTGACCTACTTTGCCAGAGAAGCTCAAGATGACTCAGGGCCACAAATTACAGGAAGTACTTTAGAAATTCTCAAAGCAGATCTCAACTGAATCTATGACTATACTTTTACATACATATTATTTTAAAAAAATACTTTTTTTTTTGCTTTGGGTTTGGGGTCACTCCTGGTGGTGCTCGGGACTTACTGGTGGCTCTGTGCTCAGGGTCACTCCCTGGTGGTGCTCGGGAAGTTACTCATGGCTCTGTGCTCAGGGGTCACTCCTAGTGGTGCTCGGGAGTTACTCATAGCTCTGTGCTCAGGGTCACTCCTGGTAGCACTAAGGACTTACTCCCAGCTCTGTGTTTAGGGTCACTCCTGGTGGTGCTCAGAGGGAGCATGGGCAGTACTGGGGACTGAACCGGGAGTGGACAAGCAAGGTCAGTGCCTCAGATTCCCCTATACCACCTCTCCTGCCCTCAAAAAGAACCTGCCCTTATAATACTTTCAGTGCTCCTAATGTCAGCAAGCCCAACTGTGAGTTATAACTCAAAAAATAGATTATATCTATGTAGCGTATAACTAGGCTATATATCCTGCAAATACCAAGTGTCTGTAGGGGCCTCATCAAATGTTCCTTTACAAGTCTGGTCATCTCACACCCTTGCCCTTTCTATCATGGTCAAAGTCCACACAGTGTAGCTTCATGCAGTGCTTGCTTCCCGGCCACGGCACCACAGGATGTGAACTGTTTCACACAGGCTTTCTCAGTCGCGAGCCAATACATGGGAAAGAGTGGGCTCCAGTTTCAGCACGGTGCACCCCACCGGACGTCACGCGAAGACCCAGCCCTGGCTGTGGGCCGTGCCGAAAGATGACCTTGCTGCCACGGCTGCCTCTCGTGAGCTACCCCAGTCACCTCCACAGTGGTGCCGAGCCGACCTGAGCGCAAACCTGCTCCTCTCCCGAAATCTCACCACTTTGCGTGTCTCCCAGGAGGGTTTCTCCCAAAACACTGGCAATGCAAGCGGCATGTCGGAACAGATGATGGCTTTTGGGGGACCTGTCCAAAAGGGCCAGAAGGAAGACAATCTGCTCCAGCTATGGAGAGAGGAAGAAGAGCTGGGGGCTGAAGGGAGCACAGTGGGTGTCTGCCTTGCATGCGGCCCACCCGGTTTGATCCAGCACCCTATAGTCTCCCAAGCCCCAGCAGGAGTGATCCCTGAGCACAGAGCCAGGAGTAAGCCCCTGGAACAGCTTTGGGTGTGGCCAAAAAAAAAGAGCATAAATGGGAAGCTTTGGGAGTCTGGGAGGGAGAGAGGTCACACCTGTGGGTTCTGCTGCAGAGCAGAAGCTGGGGGCAAGAAGGCTGTTGACAAAAAGCCTCCGCTGGGAGCTCAGCAGCGTAAACGCAGAAGCTCTGCAGGGCACGGAGCCATCAGTGGATCCTCCTCAGGACCCCTGGAGAACTCCCTCCCACCTGCACTCCACAGCCAAAGTGTGCGAGCACAAGCAATGGGAGCCCCATGGAGTGATGGGGGCCAAGAGGTGAAAGTCCCAAGCTCCCAACAGCGGAGGGAGGGAGGAAAGAGGGGAGGGAGGGAAGGAAGGAAGGGAGGAAGGAAGGGAGGAAGGAAGGGAGGAAAGAGAGGAAGGAAGGGAGGGAGGAGGGAGGGAGGGAGGGTGGAGGGGAGGGAGGGAGAAAGGAAGGAAGGAAGGAAGGAAGGAAGGAAGGAAGGAAGGAAGGAAGGAAGGAAGGAAGGAAGGAAGGAAGGAAGGAAGGAAGGAAGGAAGGAAGGAAGGAAGGAAGGAAGGAAGGAAGGAAGGAAGGAAGGAAGGAAGGAAGGAAAGGAAGGAAGGAAGGAAGGAAGGGAAGGAAGGAGTGAGTCATGAGTCATGGTGGTTACTAGAGACCGACAGGAAAAAAGCTGTGTCACAGTCCGGTCCTAGCCACCAAAAGAGGAGACACTTAGGCTGGACCCTCTGGGCTTTGGCCAAAAAGATATGCCTCCTCTAGGCTGCCTTGTCCAAGGGAGCCCCCAGGCGAATCCATAAGCAAGGTGAGTACTAGGCCCTGAGCGGTGAAACACACCCTGAGTAAATGGCAGGAACCTGCCCTGAGCTTTCCTGGCCACTGTCCACAAAGCAATCTTTACTGGAAGCCATAACTCGCGAAAAAAAGCTAGCCCTAAACTGGATCCTGGCTGAGAGCGGGAGACAGACAGACGCACAGACAGACAGACAGACAGACAGACCAGACAGACACACACACACACACACACACACACACACACACAACACACGCAAACCATCCACATATTCCAGAAGAAACTTGCAGCTAATAATTTGAAATAAAACTTACTGGCACTTCCCAGGACTTCGATTCAGTGGGCTGAGTCAAACCCCGGCTCTCCGGCTGAGATCAACACTGCAGGTTGATCTCGTCCTGTAATAGCGCAGAGGGAGGCCTCATGAAAAGCCGTATTGGCCTGACCAACACTGCCAAAATCTGGTCTGAGCTGCTGGTGGGATGGCAGACCCGGACCATCTGAGTAAGACGAAACTGTGTGTGGGCAGAGGACAGACAGCTGGGAGGAAAACCTGTCACAGGTCAGTGTCCTGCACATCCTCGCCAAGGGCACCGCCTAGCATGTAACCACCGCTGTCTGCCGCGCGTCACCTCCACAGCCGCAGGCTAAGCTGGGGCGACAGGCTGGCTGGCTTCAGAGGGCGTGGTGTTGCAGATCAAGCAGGACACGCTACCTGGCGTCCCCTCCGTATGGACCCTGTAGGAGGAATCCAGGGCTGCCATCTTCAGGCTCCGGCTCCACTGCGCGTTGGAACAACCGGCGCCATGTGACCACCAAGTCTCACAGTCCACTTTCAGCACGCGTGTGGCCCGACGCGGCCTCGCCAGCTCTCATTCTCGCGATTCATCGCCTCAGAAGCCTGGTCAGCCCCCATGACTGGCTGAAAAGCGATTACGAGGGGCAAAGGCCAATCTAGTGCCGTGTCCTGACATTCAGACCTTTGAAGGCTGTTGTAGGGAAGAGAGGCAGGTCAACACAGGGCAGCATCCGCTGTGATAGTTTAATGTCCTATTTCTTTATAACCTATGGAAACGGATCATGCTTATAAATAGCCACCCTGAGGTTCTTGAGCAGAAATATATGAAGAAGAAGATGGGGAAGGAGAACATCCTTCCACAGTAAAAAATTATTCCCATTAATCATTTGCAGCTCAAAACATGTTTATCCAAAGCTTGTCCAACTGTGAGGGGATTAGGTGATGCGGCCAACATAAATATGACTAGCCCCAAGGCCGCACAGCATAAATTCCATAACGCGACATGACTCCACAGACAGCAGCAGGTCATCTTTAAGGGCCAAATTCTGTCTAGTTTTTAATACATTTTAAAACTTGAGATCGGGGCGGGGAGTGTTAGCACAGCGTGGGGCTTTTACTTGTTATCTCTGTGACTGACCCAGGCTCAATTCTCCTGCAACATTCCAAACAGTCCCCAAGCACTGCCAGGACTAAATCTGAGTGCGGAGCCAGGAACAACTCCTGAGCGCATTGCCGAAATTGTGACCCAAAAGCAGAAGAATAAAGATAAATAAAAATAAAAAAATTGAGACATAGATTTTTCACTTTCAGCATGGACCTGTGGGCAGAGTCTCAGGAATTTAAAAGAAATTACAATTATTGGCTTTGCAGCAAAACCAACTAGCTGAACTGATGAACAAATCCTTCTGGTAAAAGCAACTTCCTTATGTCGATAACTTGATTATTTAAACTGGCTACGACTTGAGCGAGGTATTCCATTGGCGGTCTACGGGACCGCCATCAAGATGCTTTTCTCCTACTCTATGGTCACTTTTACCCACTGTACTCCGTGCCAATTTGTAGTTCATCCTTTTAAGTAATTAACTTAAAGCTACTTACCTGTCATTTAGGCAATGTGGTTACAACCCAGTGTTCATGTTTAAGGTTTCTATGTACAAGTTACTGCAACCCACGGTCAGTACTCTGAAACCCCTCACCCAGACAGCGGATTACTGATCATCTCTCCCACCTGCAGAAAATGTCTGACTGTGTGAAGAGAGTTTTCTCACCAAAAATTCAAACTCTTAAGGTTTCCTAAGGTTAAGGAAGCTACCACTTTTAGAAAGGAGACATGCTGGTCTCGACTTTTAAGAACAAAATAAGCACACCCACAGGTTAAACTCCACACTTGTATAAAGTTGACACATAAGTTAACTTACACTTGTGTGAAGTTAACACAGAATGTAAAACTAACCGCCTGCTACTAGTATGTGAGCGCTCACAGGTTTTATTCTATGGGCACACCAGCAGCACCCCTGCAAGAACTGAATCAGGGAACAACAGTTTTGAATATTTAAATCAGTTTGGACTATAGGAAAAGCACGACCTCTAAGCCTTGGCCCAGGGGGGTCCTTTGGAAATATGCTCTTATACCTCGCAGCATCAAAATAAATCAATCTAATGTGACCTGTATCACAGATAGTATATGGAAAAAGTGAATGATTCTGAGAAGCGCTGCATTAGATCCACCAGATTCAAAGTGATTCTT
>JAJIBD010006484.1:0-97980 GCA_021461705.1 Cryptotis parvus | reverse complement strand
AAAAAATAAAATAGAGGCTAATGGCTGGTCTGGAAATTTGTGAACACATTGCAAACAGTTGTAAGTAGTGTCTTAGAGTGACCACTTATTAATTTGAACACCATTAAATCTAATTCAATAAGGTATAGACATGCATTTCTTCATTTCACTCTTTAAAAATTTAATCGCTCTTTCTAAAGTTCAACACAAATTGAGTGCAAACCAAAGCAATGCACCTAATTAAAAGCGAATATTTTACCTTACTTGTCAGTGTTTGTAATCAACAATTTGATTTGACAAAAGTTCATCAGCTGTCAATTAGATCTATTACAAATGATTTCTATTATTCAGTATGTTTTGAGTCTGCTGAGAAGTATTAAAATTAAAAAAGAACAATATACATGTAAGGAGATGAGGCACAGGATTGAGGAACATAATGTTAATTCAAGTTATGAGTTAGAATTTTTTTAAAGCTAAGTTTTCTTGATTTCAAAATTTATTGAGAATGGGAAAAATTAAATTGATAAATAATAGGTGCTGCTTCTCCTTATCTATGAAATTGGGTTTCTTTCCAATGAGTTTCCTTTTCCATTTGAACTACAAAACTGAGAGCATAGCCACAATGTGTAAAACAAGAGGGAGAGAGATGCAGAGACAGAGAGAGAGAGAGAAAGAGAGGAAATGGGGCTACCTGCTGTTGAGGCAGCCTGGGGGTGGGTGGGAGGGGGTGGGGTACATTGGTGGTGGAAATGGGGCACTGGTGGAGGGATGGGTGCTGGAATACTGTATTACCAAGAACCAATTGTGAACACCTTTGTAATTGTATGTCTCACGGTGGTATAATAAAAAATAGGAAAAAAAATAAATTAAAAAAAACTGAGAGCAGTAAATGAGTTTTCTGGCATACAACAGGTTCTGACTTTGGGGTCACAGAGACACGACATGCCTCATCCAGGCATTCCTAGGAGTGTTTACTTAAACTTTAGCCTCTGTTTACTCCTTGTTTAACTTTGTAGGACCATTGTCAGTCATCACGAATAAAATAATGATAATTCTGGTATGTAGCAGACTACAGGAATAACAAATGGACACTATAGATCAGGGTGTATTTAACAGTCAGTGCTGAAAACTAATGCCTAACAGCAGTGGATTTAACTACTGGTCAGTGGGGCTGTATGCAGGTCAGATGCCTGACTGTAAGTAGAAAATATTGAAGAATGCAATAGATAGTAATTTTTATTTTACCATCTAATTGCTATTTATTTCTTGTTTTTAATTTTTTATTATGGAGAAGCACTAGACATGCAGCACTCAAGTAAACAGAATTTTATAATGAATCAGCTATCTACTCACTTTGTTGGGAGGAGAAGAGGACTAGTACATTTTAAAGGATATTCCAGGGATTCTATTGTTTCATAACACTGAAATCGTTGTCATAGGACACTATGTAGCCCCAGGTCAAGAAATAGGTCTTCCATTAAAATTGATCTAACATGTTCAGTAAGAAAATACAAAAGGGAAGTAGGGGGTTAGGGATAAATAGGTAGAAAACGAAGCTATAATCTTTAAACAAGATACTCTGTCACTGAGTTAAACTTTCTGCCAAAGTCAACCTCTGGATTTAATATACAACATTTTCATAAATGTTAAAATGATACCCTCCTTTCACTCATTTAAAAACATAAAAATATTAATTAATCAACCACAAAGGAATGTTTAGAAAGTTCCATTGAGAATCTGTCCTCTAGGAGTTTATATTTTAAAATATTACTTAAAAAACAAGTTTAAAAATTCTCAGAAATATAAAAAAATATGAAGATTAATTCACCTATGTTAGGATATAGGAACATAATTAAAGGAGAGTGAGAAAACAGAAGTGGTATATAGTTAGAGATTTGAATGAAAGAACTATACATGTTCCATGTTGAGAGTCTCTGGGGGGTAAAGACTTTGCTGACAACAATTCCATTTCTAACAAACCACAGGAGCTTGGATCTAGCATTTATATGATAGATCATTTATATGCTAGAAAGCTTCCAGCCCCCAAAAAAAGAAAGCTTCCAGCCCCCACCAAGCAGCTGATAAAGATTTTGGAAGAACTAGGAGAGAAAGCAGAGAGGAAGATTCAAGGATGGGAAGAGATGGGTAAAGAGTGAGGAAGTTTGGGAAGGTAGTGAGTGAGCTTAAATAAGTAGAATAAACATTGACAAGGAATATTTTCCTAGATGAAAGAAAAAAGGAGAGAAGAAAAGAAATAGAAATATTTAAGTTGGAAAGAAAGGAAGGCAGCTATAGAAAAAAAATGAAATAAGGGAAGATCAAGGGGATAGTAAGGAAAATTGCTATCTAAATTATAAGTTGATTTATATGACCATTTTCAATGTGCATGCACACCTGCGTTGCACGCCACACACACACACACACACACACACACACACACACACACACACACACCCTTCCTCCACTCCCAGCATTTCTTCAGATCCAGCTTTGCCATCTTTCTCAATCTATAAATCTCTCAAAAATGAAGTTTCTCCAAGTACTTCTGGACACTTGAAACTTGATTTTAGAGTCAACATTCCTTTAAAACTTCACGTTTTACACAGTGGAAACAAAATCCGCACTTTTATTTTCATAGCAACACTATTCACAATAGCCAGAACCTGGAAACAACCAGTAAGCCCAAGAACTGATGACTGGATAAAGAAAGAAACTGTGGTACATCTACACAATGGAATACTATGCAGCTGTTAGGAAAAATGAAGTTATGCAATTTGCCTATAAATGGATGGACATGGAAAAGATCATGCTGAGGGAAATTAGTCAGAAGGAAAGAGAGAGATATAGAATGACTGCATTTATCTGCATGACATAAATATATCAGGTGGCCTTACCAAAAGTGGAAATTACAGCAAACATGTGGGAGTCAGAGAGGTTAGGTAAGACAGAGAAGGGAACATATGTGAATAAATGTCGAAAGGGCTAATACCAACCTAGAACTGAACATTAAATACAGGACAAAAAAATGCACATGATGGCTTCCAAGTGTATGTAGTGCAACCCACAATGTGTATGAGAAGGAAAAGGGAGAGAAGGAGGGAGAAAAGAGATAAAGAACCTGCCATTCAGGCAGGCTATGGGAGGCGGGGGGGAATTGGGGACATTGGTGGTGGGAAATGGTCACTGGTGGAGGGCGAGGTGCTGGAACACTATGTGACTGAAACCTCCAAACATGAACAACGTTGTAATCGTATATCTCACGGTGGTATAATAAAATGTTTAATAAAAAAAACTTCACGTTTAATGTCAGCTCCACAGAATGACCTCTCTTCAGCTTTTCTCTCCTAGCTTTGCAGCAGCACTGAAAACTAACTCCTTCATAAGCTTCACTTCCTCTTTGCTTTCATGTCACTCAGGGTTCTGAACCATCTTCCTTTCTCTTTAGCCACATCCTCTTTCCCCTTCAGTTCATTATTTTCTCTCTCCCGCCTTTAGTCATAGGTGTCCTCTATGGATTTTGTCCTTGGAGTTTAATGTTTTCTTTTTATTCTCTGCCCCTTGGCTTCATCTATGGTTTCTTCGAATAAGTGTCATGTCTCTTTCTTTAATTTATATTGTTGGTACAATAACCCCTGGCCATATGTGCTATGTAAATTGGAATTTCTGGTAAGGAAAATAATGAATTAGGTTCCTCAGTCATTTTAGCCATATTTCAAGTGTTCATAAGCCAAAATAAAACCCCTAGTGATTAGCATTCTGAATAGCACAGATACAGATTGACATCACAGATACCCAATTTTATTTATTTATTTTTTGCACTTCTTTTTTAATTTTTTTTATTTTTTATTATACCACAGTGAAACATACAATTACAAAGGTGTTCATAATTGGTTCTTGGTAATACAGTATACCAGCACCCATCCCTCCACCAGTGCCCCATTTCCACCACCAATGTACCCCACCCCTCCCGCCCCGCCTCCCATGCTGCCTTAATAGCAGGTACCCCAGTTTCCTCTCTCTTTCTCTCTCTGTCCTCTCTCTCTCTCTGTCTCTGCATCTCTCTCCCTCTTATTTTACACATTGTGGCTAGCCCTTCAGATATTTAGAGTTTATCACTTAAGTCTCTTTGTGTATATTCAATGGTGAGTGTTAATCTGCCATTACCATTTCCCACATTTAGTAAAACACTGGAGATACCCAATTTTAACTCTCCATTGATCCTTTGGACATGGCAGTATCTATGTCCAAAATATCCTGACATATCTCCTGGAAATCATTCTAGAATTACTATTTCATCATGTCTCCAATTCTAGACCATTTAGCATATATTTCTAATAACACCTATCTGTATAAACTCAAATTCTATTTGAAACAGTTCCATGCACAAGAACACGTGAAATAATTATGAAATAATTATACAAGTAAATTAGATATTTAGAATTTTGTTTATTGAAGTTATTGTGATCATATCCAATGAGAAAAATCAAACAATAGCCATTTAGGAGAAAAAGCTCCTTCTCTCATATATAATACTATCTTTCCATGTCTAGGATTTATAAAATAATAATAAGATTCACTTCATGGTATATTTTCTTTGTGAATATAGATATTTTTATTTCTAAATAAAACCAAGACTCTCCCCTACAGGGCCAAGTGAGTACATTATTCTCACTGCAGGGAAGCCAACTTTCTGATTCTGTTAGGAACACTAAAAAATATTTTGCTGAACAATGAAGATTAGACACTAAAGCTCTTTGCCAAATACTGACAGTAATACCAGACACTTGCGATTCTGAAACATCACATTCAACAGAGAATCAAATCTGGTCTTCATTTTAATAAAAAAAAATTGTCTCTTTGTTGCCTCCTAAAACTTGTTGAAGACATACCATTCTCAGCATGGTTGTCTGAGGTTTCATCGGGCAGCCCCATTGTGGTGGCTTTAGCCTGACATTCCTAAAGATGGAGCATCTTAAGTGCAAGTGAGTCATCAATTTTAAAAAGTCAGACCAAGGATAGGAGAGTAATGCAGCAGGTAAGGTGCTTTCCTTTCACGTGCAACCCCATAGCATCACTAGGTGTGCCCACTCCACAAAAAAGAAAAGAAGTTGTAAAAAATAACTAAAAGCCTCATTCCTCAGAATAACAGAGATTCTATAAATGGCCTTAGCATGTGACAAACAAATCACTTAGGAAAGAAAAGTGAGATTTAATGAAAAAAGGATAAGATACCCCTGTAGGAGAACAACCAAGTGTGCTTGGTTACTCTAGGTAATTCCATCTGAACTGCATTATCAATGGAATTATGTATTTCTGGTTAAAGATAACAGAAATATAGAACCACAGTATTGTCATTAGGATTACTATTATAAATATTGAAACTGATATTCTTTTTTAATTTTTTCATTGAATAACCATGTGATAGACCATTACAAAGCCGATCATGATTGGGTTTCAGTCATACAGTGTTCCAACACCCATCCCTCCACCAATGCACATTTTCAAACACCGATGTACCCCATCTCCCTCGCACCCACTCCTAAACCTGCCTCTATGGCAGGCATTTTTCTTCTCTTCTCTCTCCTTTTGTGCATTCTGATTTGCAATACAGACACTGAAGGCTTATCATGTATATCTCTTTACCTACTTTATTTTTTAAAAAATTAATATTTTATTGTACCATGGTGAGATATAGAATTACAAAGATGTTCATGTCTGGGTTTTGGTCATACAGTGTTCCAAAAGCCATCCCTCCACCAGTGCCCATTTCCCTCCACCAATGACCCCAATTCCCTTCCCCCTGCCACAGCCTGCCACTATGGCAGGTTCTTTACCTCTTTTCTTTCTTTTCTCTCACTCTCTTTCTCTCCTTCTCTCTCTCTCCCTTCTCTTACACATTGTGGATTGCAGTACATACATTTAGAGGTTATCATGTGTATCTTTTGACTATATTCAATGTTAAGTTCTAGACTGGTATTACCATTTTTGGCGATTTTTAGTACACTGTTCCCTTCTCTGTCTTACCTAACCTCTGACTCCCACACATTTGTGGTAGATTCCACCTGTTGACAAGACCTCCTGATCCATGTTTTGCCTGACCTTGGATATTGGTTATCATACTATAAATATATATACTTATATATATTTATGTCATGCAAATAAATGCAGTCATTCTATATCTGTCTTTTTCCTTCTGGCTAATTTCACTCAACATGATCCTCTCCATGCCCATCCACTTATACGCAAATTGCATAACTTGATTTTTCCTAACAGCTGCATAGCATTCCATGTATAGACATATCAAAGTTTTATCCAGTTATCAGTTCTTGGGCTCTCTGGTTGTTTCCATATTCTGGCTATGGTGAATAGTGCTGCTATGAAAATAAAAGTGTAAATGGTATATCTGCTGTGTGTTTTTTGTCCTCCCAGGGTATATATATTCCCAGGAGTAGTTTGGCTAGATCAAATGGGAGCTCAATTTCTAGTCTCTGAAAGAATATCCATATTGTTTTCCAAAAAGGATGTACCAGTTGACATTCCCACCAACAGTGGATGGGAGTCCCTTTCTCCCTGCATCCATGCCAGCATTTGTTGTCCTTGCTCTTTTGGATATGCACCAGTCTTTGTGGTGTGAGATGATATCTCATTGTGGTTTTGATTTGCATCTTTCTGATGATTAATGATGATGAGCATTTTTTCATATGCCTTTTGGCCATTAAATTTCTTTCTTTCTTTTTTTTTTTTTGCTTTTTTTGGTCACACCGGCAATGCCCAGGGTTTCTCTTGACGGTGCTTGGGGGACCATATGGGATGCCGGGATTGAATCCCGGCCGGCATGGGCCGGCCGCCGTGCAAGGCAAAAACAATACCCACTGGGCTATTGCTCCGGCCCTTGGCCATTAAATTTCTTCCTTGTCAGAAGAAATCAAGCTATCACTATTAGCCAATGACATGATATTATACCTAGAGAACCCTAAACTCTCTATTAAAAACTCCTAGAAACAATAGACGCTTATAGTAGAGTGGCAGGGTACAAAATCAATACCCAAAAGTTGGTGGCTTTCCTATATTCAAATAATGAAAGAGAGGAAAGGGATATTAAGAAAACGATCCCGTTCACAATTGTGCCACAGAAAATTAAATACCTAGGAATCAGTTTGATGAAGACCACAAAGGCCCTCTACAAAGAGAACTATAAAACATTACTTCAAGAAATAAAAAGGATACAAGGAAGTGGAAACACATTCTCTGCTCATGGATCTAGAGAATCAATGTTGTCAAAATGGTAATACTCCCTAGAGCATTATACAGATTCAATGACATCCCTATAAGGATACCCATGATATTCTACAAAGAAATTGACCAAACACTTCTGAAATTTGTATGGAGTAATAAACCCCCATGGATAGCTAAAGCAATCTGTGGGAAAAGAAGATGGGAGGCATCAGCTTTCCCAACTTCAAACTCTACTACAAAGCAGTGGCAATTAAAACAGCATGGTATTGGAATAAAAACAGACCTGAGGACCTATGGAATAGAGTTGAGTATCATGACAACCAGCCTCAAAGACATAATCAGTTAATCTTTGATAAAGGTGCAAAGAGTCCAAACTGGAGCAAGGAAAGCCTCTTCAACAAGTGGTGCTGGGAAAACTGGGCAGCTACATATAAGAAAATTAATTTGGACCTCTGTCTAACACCATGTAAAAAAATCAAATCAAAATGGATTAAAGATCTCAATATCAGACCTGAATCCATAAAGTACATCGAAGAAAATATAGGAAAAACCCTCCACGACATTGAAGCTTAGGACATCTTCAAAGAAGAAACACCACTAACAAAATGACTAGAAAAAAGATAAATATATGGACTACATAAAGCTAAAAATTTTCTGCACCTCAAAAGAAACAATGACTAAGACACAAAGTCAGACCACAGAATGGGAAAGAATATTCACCCAATACGCATCTGATAAGGGGTTAATATCTAGAACATATCAGGCACTGGTAGAACTTTACAAGAAGAAAACAGCCAACCCCATCAAAAATGGGGAGAAGAAATGAACAGAAACTTTGACAAGGAAGAAATTAGAATGGCCAAAATGCATATGAAAAAATGCTCATCATCACTAATCATCAGAGAGATGCAAATCAAAACAACAATGAGATATCATCTCACACCATAGAGACTGGCACATATCCAAAAGGGTAAGAACAAGTGCTGGCGTGGATGCGGGAAAAGGGGACTCTCATCCATTGTTGGTGGGAATGTCGACTGGTACAGTCTTTTTGGAAAACAATATGGACATTCCTCCAAAGACTAAACATCGAGCTCCCATTTGACCCAGCCATACTTCTGGGAATATACCCTGGGAAGCCTAAAAACAAGCAGTGGAAACACCATCCCTACTTTTATATTCATAGCAGCATTATTCACAATAGCCAGAATCTGGAAACAACCAGAGTGCCCGAAAATTGATGACTGGATAAAGAAACTTTGGTATATCACAGAATGGAATACTATGCAGCTGTTAGGAAAAAATGAAGTTATGAAATTTGCCTATTAGTGGATGGACATTGAGAGGCTCATGTTGAGTGAAAAGAGCCAGAAGGAGAGAGACAGATATAGATTGACTGCATTCATTTACATGACATAAATATAGACATGTATATCACTATCACTCCACTGTCACTTTCTTCCCATAGTTCATTGATTTGCTTGGGTGGGCACCAGTAACATCTCCATAAGTCCTGTGGCAAGCAAGTGTAGTCCAAAGGTATCTGCTTGCTCCAGGGACAGGAAGAGCCTCAAACCATTCTTCAGGTCATGAAATTGAGGCCCATAATTGTTACTAATATATATATGTATATTATACATATAATATGTATATGTATTGATTTTTCCTAACAGCTGCATAGTATTCCATGTATAGAATATATGTATATATAATATGTATATATAATATGCATATATAATATGTATATAATATACATATTTCTATATATACATATTTAATATATAATATGTATATATAATATGTATATATGCAGATATATACATATTATGATACCAAAATCCAAGGTCAGGCAAAACGTGGATCAGTAGGTCTTGTCAAAGGTGGAAATTACCACAAATGTGTGGGAGTCAGAGTTTAGGTAAGACAGAGAAGGGAACAGTGTGACAATAATTGTTGAATGTGCTATTACCACATAGAACTTAGCATTAAATACAGGCAAAGAGATACATATGATAACCTCTAAGTATATGTATTACAATCCACAATATGTAAGAGAAGGAAGAGAGAGGAGAGAGAGAGAGAGAGAGAGAGAGAGAGAGAGAGAGAGAGAGAGAGAGAGAAGAGATAGAGAACCTGTCAGGGATGCAGTCTAGGGGAGGGGGAATCGGGGACATTAGTGGTGGGAAATGGACACTGGTGGAGGGATAGGTGCTGGAACACTGTATGGCCAAAACCCAAACATGAACACTTTTGTAATTGTTAAAAAGAATAATAATAAAAAATTTCTTCCCTTGTCAAAGTTTCTGTTCATCTCTTCTCCCCATTTTTTGATGGGGTTGGCTGTTTTCTTCTTGTAAAGTTCTGATATATCCTGGATATTAACCCCTTATCCGATGGGTATTGGGTGAATATTCTTTCCCATTCTGTGGTCTGTCTTTGTATCTTGGTCACTGTTCCTTTTGAGTTGAAGAAGTTTTTTACTTTCATGTAGTTCCATATGATAATCTTTTCTTTTTAGTTGTTTTGTTAGTGGTGTTTCTTCTTTGAAGATATCCTTAGCTTCAATGTCGTGGAGGGTTTTTCCTATATTTTCTTCTATATACTTTATGGACTCAGGTCTGATATTGAGATCTTTAATCCATTTTGATCTGATTTTTGTGCATGGTGTTAGACAGAGGTCCAAATTCATTTTTTTACATGTACCTTTACCTCAGTTCTAGTCTAGCATTACTATTTCCATCTATTATTGTCAAACTGTTCCCTTCTCTATTTCTCTGGGGCCACCAGATGTGGGAAAATGCTGGGGCATCCTGCACAAAATCCAGCAGCAGGATCACGGATCCCCTTCTGACCCAAGGGGTGGTGGCCAGCGGATGGAAAAGACGCGAGACTCCAGAGAAGTTTCAAAAATGCTTTACTTACACAGGTTTTGGCATACAAATCAGCAATAGGAAAACCCTGAACTCAGGGTTCCCAGCTGGGCCCCAACCACGTTTAGGCCAAGGTGGCTGCCACCAGATGTTAGGCCCTGCAGAGACTGGGGATATACCCTGGGAAGCCAAAAACACACAGCAGAAACACCATCTGCACTTTCATTTTCATAGCAGCACTATTCACAACAGCCAGAATCTGGAAACAACCAGTATGCCCGAGAACTGATGACTGGATAAAGAAACTTTGGTACATCTACACAATGGAATACTATGCAGCTATTAGGAAAAATGATGTTATGAAATTTGCCTATAAATGGATGGACATGGAGAGGATCATGTTGAGTGAAATTAGTCAGAAGGAAAGAGACAGCTATAGAATGACTGCATTTATTTGCATGACATAAATACATATGCATATTATGATACCAAATTCAAATATCAGGTGAAATGTAGATCATGTGGTCTTATCAAAGGTGGAAATTACCACAAACATGTGAGAATCAGAGGTTAGGTAAGGCAGAGAAGGGAACATGTGCGAATAATAGTCGAAAGGGCTAATACCAACCTAGAACTGAGAATCAAATATAGGCAAAAAATGTATATGATGGCCTCTAAGTGTATATATATTGCGATCCACAATATCTAAGAGAAGGAAGAGAGAGACAGGAGGAAAGAGAGAAAAGAGATAAAGAACCTGCCATTTAGGCAGGCTATGGGAGGGGGAGGAAATTAGGGAAATTGGTCGTGGGATATGGGCACTGGTGGAGGGGGGGGTGCTGGAACACTGTGTGACTGAAACCCCCAAACATGAACAATGTTGTACTTGTATATCTCACAGAGATATAATAAAATATTAAAAAAAAAACCATGAGAAAAGACAAAAAAAAAAAAAAGAAAGATGTTGCAGGACACCTAAAAGCCTAGGAGCCTCGGCATCTGCCCTGGATTGCCTCCTGCAGGTCACTTTGTAGATAGGGGGTAGTTTAAACGTGGCAGTTTATCTGACCATGTGTTCTGTACTAGCTGGTACAAATATTCTCTCATGCTATCACAATCATCGTGGGACTAGCTAGATCTTACCAGCATATTTGCCTGGCCACGTTGGATCTCTAAGTAATTAGACTGGAGAGAAATGCTGTTTGCCTCCAAGCAAGCAAGCATGGCTCCCTGATAACTCAAAGGCAACTAAATTACAAAACTACTGTGAAGTAGAGGAGACTCTTGTGAAGGCTTGGAGAAATATTTAACTGGCATTAGTACAGTCTTTGGTACAGAGGAATGCCATCTCAAAACCCCCTTCTCTACCCTATAAAGGCATTTCCAGGCAGATCTTGGCTCAAAACATTAGCATATAAAAGGGCCTAGTTGAGGTGCTGGGAGAAATTACCTGAGGGCATTTAACCCTCCCTGCTTCCCATAATAGTGGGAGGTCTGAGTTGCAGGGGTATAAAACTGGGCTGCTTCCTCTCTGGCTCTCTCTCTTTTTTGGGCTCTCTTTTGGGGCTTGCACTCTTCTTGGGAGTCTTGTCTTTGTCTCCTCTTTACAGGGCCTTTACACGTGGTGGCCGCCATCTTGGCCTACACGTGGCTGGGGTTCTAGCCAGGAATCCTAAGCACAGGGTTTTTCCTATTGCTGATTTGTATGCCTGAACCTGTGTTAAGTAAAGCATTTTAAAACTGCTTTGGATTCCTGAGTCTTCATCCATTCCCAGACAGCTTCGGTGGTAGGAGGGAACTCGCTTCCCGGCACAGTCGGGGACCCCACGGCTTCCAGACAGAAAGAGAGCTCAAAAAAAAAAGGGGGCAGAATGAAAGCAGGCTACAGTTTTTATATCCTTGAAACACAGACCGCCCACTCTAATGGAGAGTCATTAAGGTCAAATCCCTCAGGTTATTTCTCCTAGTACCTCATCTAGGCCCTTTGAGATGTTAATGTTGCTGAGCCAAGATCTGCCTTAGAAGTGCCCCCTGCAGGGTAGAGTAGAGAAGGGTCTTCTGAGATGAGCTGTAATTCAGAATACAAAGGCATGCATCTGAACCAAAGAATATTTTATAGTCATTTACATATTTTTCCAAGCCTTCACAAGAGTCTCATCTTTACTTTATGGTTGTTCTGTATATTAGTCTTTGACTTATCAGAGAGCCATTCTTGCTTGCTTAGAGGCAAGCAGCATTTCTCTCTGGTCTAATTACTTAGATATCCATCATGGCCAGGCAAATATACTGGTAAGATCTAGCTAGTCCCACAATGATTGTGGCAGCATGAGAGAATATTTATACTAGCCAGTATAGAATACATGGTCAGATAAACTGCTCTCCATTAGAATGGGCAGTCTGTGTGTATTTTAATGGTCAATACAATCAGTTCCAGCTGATGGAGCAGGCAGGGGATAGGGGTGGGTCGGAAATAAGGATCTTTGGTGGTGGAAACACACTGGTGGTGGGAGTGGTGTTGAAGTATGAAACTTTCTGTCAACAGTATTACAAAAACCTTTTTACTTTGTAAATCATGGTGTTTCAGTAAAAAGGGGGGAAAGAAGTCCTACCTTGTCATGTACCATCAATAAAGAAGTCTCACTGGTCCCAAACAAGTTATGAAAAAAAAGGAAAAAAAGGCAAACAAGTTTTTAAAAGAAGTATAGGATAGGAAAAGAACATATACATGTACTTATTTTAAAAAGAAAAACCTCAATTTCTGCCTTATTATTACTATTCAGGTAAGATAAATATAAAGGAACACACACACGCACACACAAAAGCTGTGTTGGGATTGTGATAGCATGCTGGGATGGTAATGTGTCAGTGTCAGGGTCGACGAAATGCAGAGAATCCCAATTAGACAAATATGGTCATTATCTACTTGTTGATAACTAATCTATGAATTTTAATAGATAAGGGGGAGCCAAATAATAGAAAATTTTTGCAGACCAGTCTGAGCAATTTAAATCTCAATCTGATAGGGTCCAGAAATGTCTTGTAAAGTTCTAAGCACAAGAATGACATAATCTCAGAAACACTTGAGAAGAAGTGTTCTGGCAGCAGTTATTGACTGATCTTCTAGCCTACAACCTTCATATTTATTAAATGATAGACTTGTTGTCCACTCCAAATCTTACCATAATCCTAGGAGGTTTCAACATTCAGTGTGGAACATTGAGTGAATATCTAACTTTATCAAAATTCCTGGACATCATTAATCCTAATTAACTTTACTTCTGCTACCAAAACCACACTCAAGACCTTGCAATTGTACCACACAGAAAAACTCAAATGCAAATAGTTAAATTGTTCCACACAGAAAATTCAAATGCAAATAGTTTCAGTTTTAGTCTCTCTAACCCTTTCATGGCTGTCTTCCACTGACCTGATTTTTACTGATATCTCTTCTTAGCAACATATTATACTTTCTCTTATGTTCTTGCTGTGTACCCACTTATACAGCTATAACCCTAGATCCAATTCTATAAAATGTAGCTTCCTTTTCATATTCAGGTTTCTAAAAAGACTGAAGCCATCTCAAACACATGGTCTCTTTGCTATCCTCAATTCCATTTATCAACATCCCTATCCTAGATAGGATTTGAAGAAATTACTGTTAATGGCCCTGAAATCATTATTGCCAGGCCTCACTTTGTAGACACAGGAACTAAGACCTAATAAGACTGCCTCTATGGCAGGCACCTTTTCTTGCTCTTTCTCTCTCCTTTTGTGTATTCTGATTTGTAATACAGACACTGAAGGTTTATCATTCATATCCCTTCATTTACTTTCAATACTCAGTTCTAGTCTAGCATTACTATTTCCAACTAATATTGCCAAACTGTTTCCTTCTCTTCCTTACCTACCCTCCACTCCACCCCCCACATACATGTGGTAGAATCCAACCACTGACATGTTCTCCTGGTCCCTGTTTCCCTTGGCTTTGGAAATTAGTCTCATGCTATTTTTTTCTTTAAAACTCACAAATGAATGCAGTCATTCTGTATCTGTCCTTCTGACTCAATTCACTCAGTTAATAAGACTTTTAACAAGGAACTAGCACAGGCACCAGAGAGAGCTGGACCCACCTCCTAGAAAAGCTCCAGCAGAACAAAGCATTATAATAAGAGATTAAAGTGAATTGTCAATTACCAACCATATTGCCAACGACTTTAGCAACAGACTGGTGGGGGTGGGGAGGTTGCAGCTTGGGAAAAGTATATATAAACTAACATGGTCAAAAAAGTATGCATATGTGTTATAAGGTCATGCTGCTAGGTATACATTGTCTACATATTTGCCAACCACATCTCCCCTGTCCCTTTCCAGATATGTATTCTTGGTGCTCTTTTCACCTCTAGAGAAGCCTTTGTTATCTCTTGAGCGCACCTCTCCCTCTCGTTCTCTTTCTTCTCTCTTTCTCACTCTCTCTTCCTCTCCTTCCTCAAAATCTCTAAATAAAAGTTAATTTTGCATCACTGTTCATCTCCTTTTTGAAATTCTTTTCTGTAAGGGCAAGGCAACAGACCTGAAAAACCTGGGTAAGGTCTAGGACTGACTTTCCTTTTCCTGCAAATAAAAATTCCTTGCTTCAACCTAAGTCCATGGCTCCCCAAGAAATTGGGTGGCAGGGATTATCTCCATTGCTAGGTAGAACAAGTGGGCTTCAGGTGCATCCTGGTGACTTTCTAGAAAGGCTGGTAGACATGAGGTTGGTGCTATGCAAGGGCTTACTGTAGACTTTCATCAGTCTTAAGTCTCCTAGGCATTTTCTTAGGTGAAAGAGGTGGAAAGAGAAAGTTGTAGATTCCTTCCCTAGGCTGCTCTCTCCTCTCCACATAAGTCATCTCTGGAACCTCCACCACTGACTACATTTCCTCTAAGATTCCCCTCAGCCATGATACACAGTGGACATAATTGTCCTTAAGACCACCACTTAGTCTAAGTCTCTATTTTCTGCAGATTAATCACATAAATTTTTTCTGAGAAAAGTTGAGACTATAGGGATATCTCCCTGAACTTTTCATCCCACCCACAAATACTACAAACATCAGCTTCTTCTTACATTCTTGTTCTTTTCCTCTCTGTCTCATAATATGAGCGCTCTCCCTCTTGTTCAAGGTGATCTTCCAAGTCATACTTTGACTCCCTCCTTTCTTCCTTCTTCAAGATTTTGCTAAGCAAAAATGATTGTTCTTTCCTATATCCTTAACTATGTTTATTTTGTTGCTATAGCACCTCCATCATTAACCACAGTGAAGTTCTTTTTATTGTGAAAATTTTCTGTTGACCTGAGTTTCCCCCTAGCTATGATCTTTCTCATCCTTTGTTATCCAAACTTGTCCAATCAATATCTATATTTGATAGTCAAATAATCAAGACAAACCCAGAAGTTAGAAAAAAACACTCATTATACAGAGAAGAAAAAAACACAAAGAGTAAGATACAAAGTCAATACTAATAAAGTTGACCATTAACTTTTTTGAATTTTTATATTTCATCGTAGGATTTGGCATTCAAGATGCATTATTTCAGGCTCTTGCTTTTTAATAATCCCATGTTCCCCTCAAGCCCCAAAGTAGAAGAAAAAATACCAGAAATTTCAAATAAGGTCAACAAATATGTACTAAAGACTGACCCAGGGCTATGCAGTATTTACTGTTATGCTTTTTAAAAAGAAGAATAAAAAAGAAAAAGGAAGGAAATATGGTTTCTCTGTGTCCAAAATACCTTAGCTGAACTGTCTGCCCTCCCCACCAAAAAGAATTTTTTAAATTCCTAGATTTTTACCAGTATATTATTAGATTTCTTTAGCACCCTTCATTTTTTAACCCACTGAATAAAAGGCTGAAATTCAGTGAAACTGCTATGGCAAATATTCCCAACAAAGTTCAAATTAAAAATGTAAAGAATACACTTAACATCTAATGTTAATTGAATATCCCTCATATCCAAATGAAGTTTCCTATTTATTTGACAAATTCAATATCTATCTTTGGAAAATAAACATTTCTGTTCCTTCGCCAACTATAAGACCAAGATGACTGTCCTCTGACGCCCTGATGGATCTATCACATCTTCCAGAAAGGCAATGGAGAAGATTATCCATGACTTCTACTCAAATCTCTTTGATAGCCACATCCACCTGCCCACATACCAAATTCCACAGGATGGATATGTCATTCCCAACGTTCTCCCTTCTGAAATCCGAAATGCCATCTCGGTCGGTAAAGAAGGGAACAGTACCAGGCCCAAAGTCAGACCCGAACACCTGAAGAATCTGCCGTCCATACTCATCAATACACTAGCTCGGCTCTTCACACTACCTGTCCAAATGCAAGGTACCCTCCCAATGGAAAACCCAGGACAGTTCTGCTGTTCAAGAAGGGGAGACATTCACGACATCGGCAACTATCGCCCCATCTGCCTGTTGTCCATCATCTACAAGCTGTTTACACGAGTCATCCTGAACAGGATTAGCAGAACACTAGATGAAGGACAACCATGTGAGCAAGCAGGCTTCCGGAAAGGATTCAGCACAATCGACCATATCCACACAGTAACCAAGCTCATTGAGGTTTGTAGGGAGTACAAGATGCCACTCTGTCTCACGTTCATTGATTTACAGAAAGCCTTTGATTCTGTAGAGACTGAAGCAGTCATCGAAGCCCTAGTCAAACAGGGTGTTCAAACCCAATACATCAAGATCCTTCGTGAGCTGTATTACGGATTCACCACCAGGATCTCACCATCCTACAAAGAAGTGATCATTGATGTCAAAAGAGGGGTTCGACAGGATGATACCATTTCACCAAAACTCTTCAGTGCCACCCTCGAGAACATCATGCGACAATTAGAATGGGAAGGAATGGGAGTGAAGATAGATGGTCGGCAACTACACCACCTCCGCTTCACTGATGACATCGTGCTAATAACACCAAACATTAGCCAAGCGGCACAAATGCTGGCTGACTTCAACCGAGAATGTGGAAAGATAGGTCTACAGCTGAATCTAAAGAAAACCATGTTTATGAAAAATGAACTAGTTCCAGAGGCCCCATTCACTCTCAATGGAACAAACATCTCTGAATGCAGCAGTTATGTGTACCTAGGTCGAGAAGTCAACATGATGAACGACCTAAAACCTAGCTGCGCAGGGAGGAAGAGAGCGGCATGGAATGCCCTTCAAAAGCACCCGAAGAAATAGCTAAAAGGACAAAGAACCACCGGCTCTGGGCACATCTCTTTGACTCCACCGTTCTCCCTGCATTAACATATGCCTCAGAGACCTGGGCCCTACAAAAGCAGGATGAGAATGCTATTCGGGTCTCCCAGAGAGGAATCGAAAGACCTATGCTTGGAATATCATGCCTCACTCAAGTGAGAGAAGGAATCCGGACTTCTGACCTCCGTCGCTATTCCAGAATCAGGGACTAGAGCTGTCTCGTTTGGGACTAGAGCTGTTACCGACTGGATCCCACGGGATGTCAAAAGATCACGTGGCCGCCCACCTACAAGATGGTCAGACTTCCTTGTCAAGACCCTGAAGGAATGGTTTGAGGCTCTTCATATTCCTGAATCAACCAGATGCCATTGGGGTACATTGGCACGTGATAGGGTCCAATGGAAATGTTTCTGGCGCCCGCTCGAGCAAATCGATGAATAACGGGATCCAAGTGATCAAGTGAAGTGATCAAGAACATCTATCTTTACAACAACTGTCATGATTCCCTTGGTTTCTTCACCCTCCTCTGGGACCCTCATACATTCTTATGATTTAGAGACTTCTCATTTAGAGATTCCAAAGCGGTGGTGTAGTTTAACTTGCATCAGATACTTCTCTTAGGAAACAAGACCATACTATATTGCTCATTGGTTTGATTCTGTTCATTTTTATTCTTTTTTTAAAAACAATTTTTATTATGCCATTGTTTTTATTCTTAATCTCACCTCTATACCTCTAAGATGTATAAATTCTTCAAGATAAAATTCTTTGTATCTTAATTGGGGCCATACCCAGTAGTACTGTGGGTGCCATGTCAGAAATGAAACTCAGGGTTTCCCACGTACTTGGTACATACCAGTCCCAAGATATAATTATTTGTGAATGTGTATGTGCTTGTATGTGTGTGCATGTGTGTTCCTTGGATAGAACCCAGAGCACGACATATGCAAGTTTCTATTTTACTACTGAATTATACCTTCTACACCTCAAGATCTCATTCTTAGTGAAATTTTCATTCATTTTTTTTTCTCAGAGTTTTGCAATTGTTCCTTCATTGTGTTCCCAAAATTTGTATTAAAATTACTCTCTAAATACCGCTGTCCGGACGCTCAGCACATCATAGCCCACCCAGGAGGGACGCTGACCTCAAGACCAGATTAACAGAGCAAGACGAGTTTGAGCCCAGGTGGGCAGCTCCCAGAGGCGGGAATCACCAGGAATTCATCAGATGGAGCTGGGGTCATTCATTTCCCTTCTCCATTTTGTCTGAGCCTGGTAGCTCCACCCAGGAGCTGCCCTGGGGCGACTAGCCATAGCATGCAGAACCTCAGATGCAGCTGGGGATACTGGATCTTGGCTATCCGCTGGCTCAGCTTACCATGAGGCCCCCAGGAGGATAGATGGGTTTTGGGAGTGGGCCCATCACCTCTGGGGGTCCCGGAAGCAGCTGGATGAGGCTTGCTCACCACATTAGCAGCCATTTTTGCTGTCCGGATGCTGCAGCACATCAGAGTCAGCTCAGTACGGACATTGACCTCAAGGCCAGATTAACAGAGCAAAACAAGTTTGAGCCCAGATAGGCAGCTCCCAGAAGCGGGAAACACCGGGAATTCGTCAGGTGGAGCTGGGGTTGCCCCTTCCCCTCTCCATTTTGTCTGAGCCCAGTAGACCCAACCAGGAGCTGCCCTGGGGCAACCAGCCATAGCATGCAGAGCCTCAGACGCAGCTGGGGGAACTGGAACTCGACTCTCCCCTAGCTCAGCTGACTATGAGGCCCCCAGAAGGACAGATGGGTTTTGGGTTTTTGGCCCATCACCTCGGGGGTCCCAGAAGCAGCCGGATGAGACTCACCCACCACATTAGCTGCCATTTTCACTGTCCAGACGCTGACCATGAGACCCTAAGTCACGCTGCTTGGGACCACATGGTCCATCAAACTAGTGGAAACAGTTATGTCCTTTAATGTACTGCATTCTACAATGTGTAGGAAAGGTGGGAGGGAGGGATAGATAGAGAGGAGAGAAAAATATATACAGAGCCCGCCAAGTAGTTGGGGAGTGCAGGGGGGGGGAGGGAGGTGGGGACATTTGTGATGGGATATGGGTTCGGGTGGAGGGATGGGTGTTGGAACACTGTAGAACCAAAACTTGAGCATGTACATCTTGCAATTGTATGTTTAAAAGTGGTGTAATACCATTGACCAAGAAAATGGAAGCAAAGATAAACAAATGGGATTATATAAAATTGAAAAGCTTCTGCACCTCAAAAGAGACGGTGACCAAGATACAAAGACAATCCACAGAGTGGGAAAGGATATTCACCCAATACCCATCTGACAAGGGGTTAATATCCAGGATATATCAGTCACTGGTAGGACTTCACAAGAAAAAAAACAGCCAACCCCATCAAAAAATGGGGAGAAGAAATGAACAGAAGCTTCCAAAAAGAAGAAATTTGAATGGCCAAAAGGCATATGAAAAAGTGTTCTTCATCTTTAATCATCAGGGAGATGCAAATCAAAACAACAATGAGGTACCATCTCACACCACAGAGACTGGCACACATCCAAAACAGCAAGAACAACCGGTGCTGGCATGGATGTGGGGAAAAAGGGACTCTCATCCACTGTTGGTGGGAGTACCGACTGGTCCAGCCCTTTTGGAAAATAATTTGGGCATTCCTCTGAAAACTAGACATTGAGCTCCCATTTGATCCAGCAATAGCACTCCTGGGAATATACCTGAGAGACCGAAAAACACATAGCAGAAACACTATCTGTACTTCTTTTTTCATCTCTGCGCTATTCACTGTAGCTAGAATCTGGAAACAACCTAAATGCCTGAGAACAGAGGACTGGCTAAGAAACTGTGGTTCATTTACACTATGGAATACTATGCAGCTGTCAGAAAAGATGAAATTATGAAATTTACCTGCAAATGGATGGACATGGAGACTATCGTGCTGAGTGAAATTAGTCAGAAGGAAAAGGACAGATATAGAATGACTGCATTCACTAATAGGATATAGATACCAGTGTTTTACTAAATGTGTGAAATAGTAATGGCAGATTAAAACTCACCATTGAATATACACAAAGAGACTTAAGTTTTAAACTCTAAATATCTGCAGGGCTAGACACAATGTGTAAAACAAGAGGGAGAGAGATGCAGAGAGAAAGAGAGAGAGAGAGGAAACAGGGCTACCTGCTGTTGAGGCAGCCTGGGGGTAGGTGGGAGGGGTGGGGTACATTGGTGGTGGAAATGGGGCACTGGTGGAGGGATGGGTGCTGGAATACTGTATTACCAAGAACCAATTGTGAACACCTTTGTAATTGTATGTCTCACGGTGGTATAATAAAAAAAAATTTTAAAAAGTGGTGTAATAAAATTAAAAAAAATATTACCCTCTAACTTCTGTATCTTCATCATTCAATATATAAGGTCATGAACTTCACCTTTCAATCTGACATAATATCCAAAGACTAAATCCAGACTTGGCAGAAGCTCATTACATTTTAGCCAAGAATATTGTATAATTAGCTATGAATATTGTCTTTTTATTCCTCAGATCTTTTATACTACAATGCTCTTCAAATATTATAAATCAATCAATTTATAATTAATGAACTAATTTATACTTTAAGAAATTACTTAAAGAAAATACTCACTAGAGTACTTTGGTTTTTGTTTGTTTAAACCGTACTTGGTGGGGTTGAAGGGTTACTCATGTTCTACACTCAGGGATAAACTCCTGGCAGAGATACCATATGACTGCTGGGAATTGAACTTGGGTCAGCTGTGTGCAAGGTGCGTGCCTTACCAACAGCACTATCTGTCCAGCCCCAAGAATTAGTGAGTGCTATTAATGAGAAAGAAGAATGAATAGAAGGATCATCTGTTGGAGATACATAAAATACATGAAAAATATTAAAGAAAATTTAATATTGTTATTGACTAAGAATTTCAGAAGAAGAGAGGCAATATAGAATATTCTGCAGCTACATCATCTATTTTGTAAACTATTTTTGAAATATAGCACCTTCTTCTGCTTGTCATACATGTGAAAGCCCTCATATGTCTCAATGTGTCGGTATTTGATAGTCTGGCAAACATGAAAGTCAAATGGTGAGGTGTTAAATTATTAAGTGACATTATCTACTTTCTCTGAAGCTCTAGACACCAATGTAAATTATAATAATGACAAAGGGAAAATGATATAAAATCCAACTTGGAAGTTTCTTTTCTAAAATGTATTCAGGTGGATATATCAAGAAACTTTACTACATAAAATTACTAATTTTCTTTTGCATAAAGAAAAATATTATTTGTATTCAGTTTTTGAATCATTTTCCAGGAATATCTTCTGCCAAGTTTTTCACATTATGGCTTTTTGATGTGAATACCATTTCCTTTGAACTTATTGTTTTTAGTACAGCCAAATAACTGGCTTCTTTAAAGTGTTATTTTTGGACAGATACATAGGAAAATTAATTATGATGCCCAATTGATAGTCTTGGTATACTATTTTCATTACCTTCAGTATAGTCTGGGAAATATGAAACTAGTTTTTCACTCAGAGAGTAAAATGTTCCAATTTACTAGAAAGTGCTTTTTATTAGAAACAGGCAAAGACAGAAATGTAATCCTAGCTACTTCTCTGTACACGAACAATTCATTCATGGCACTGAAATGACAGGCCTAGAGTTGCTGAGGTATAGTTTGAAAAATTTGGAAAAATGCCTTACTCTGAGCAAGGGTACTAATAGCATCAGTTATAGGTAAGACTCATTAAAATTCAACTCTATTTAAATAATTCTGTACTGTATTAAAGATGTGCTTTAAGAATTCACTGAATACTTGGTGAACTGAAAAAATTTTCAAATTTTAAGAGGGAGAGAGATGCAGAGACAGAGAGACAGAGAAAGAGAGGAAACAGAGGAAACACAAATTGTTGTGTTTCCTCTCAAAGTCACACAACAATTTAGTAATAGAGGGGGGTAGAGGTGTGAGGCCTATACCCCCCCCCCCCCCGGGGGGGGGGGAGGGGGTGGGGGTACATTGATGGTGGAAATGGGGCACTGGTGGAGGGATGGGTGCTGGAATACTGTATTACCAAGAACCAATTATGAACACCTTTGTAATTGTATGTCTCACGGTGGTATAATAAAAAAATTTAAAATATATGTTTATGTATAAAATCACATAGCAATTAGTCATTAAAAATTGGCCTTTAATTATTTTAAAAAATTTCAAATTTTGTAGAGTCAACGTTTATAATGAAGATCATACTGTTTAAAATGCTAATTCACAGGTGGGAAGGGGAAGACATTGGTGGTAGGAAATGTACACTTGTGGAGGGATGGGTGTTGGAACATTGCTTGATTGAAACCTGATCATGGACAGCCTTGGAATTACATCACAGTGATTCAATTAAAAATTTAATAAATAAAAATGAAATAAAATGCCAATTCAATAAATTACCATGGATCACATAACTGGTTCCAAAATGTAAGTCACATGTACATAAAAACCCACAGAACCTGTAATATTCAAATCACTGGACGTGGAACTGTAGAGAATGGAGAAATTTTTTTTAAATTTTTTTATTTTTACAATTACAAAGATATACAATTAAAAAGCTCATATTTGGGTTTTGGTCATACAGTGTTCCAGCACCCATCCCACCACCAGTGCCCATCTCCCACCACCAATGTCCCCGGTTCCCTCCCCCCCCCCCCAGCCCGCCTCCATGGCAGGTTCTTTATTTCTTTCCATTGCTCTCTCTTTCTCTTTTGAGAATGGAGAAATTTAAAATGAATACAAGGAAAAGAAAATTGGTATGGAAGCCTAAGTAAGCCTTTGTCTTCTTTTTCCTGTCACTTTCAGAATTTTTTCCTATAGATATACTTGAGTTCAGTCTGACCTCACCAATATTACAGGTCCTTTTCTCTCAGTAACATGGACTTACTTTAACAAGTAGTTCCATATGTTCCCAAAACTAAGTTTGCACAACTCTGAGACATCAAGTCATATAGTAGTTATTAAGAAGCTCCCAAAAGCTGTGGAGCTGGTTGGTACCCAGACATTGGCCAGGGAAAGCTCCTCCTTCCCCCACTTTCTTATTAACCAGATAATACTGGTTATCTGTCACGGCTCAGAGCACACTATATTTTCTTGATATGAAATAAAGTTCCTTAACTTATTTTCTCTAAGAAAGCCTCATCCTCAACAAAATGGTCTTGACTCCAGAGTTGACAGAAATTCTGGAGTAAAAGAATCCCTGGGACCTACACTTGGACATCCCCAAAGTTTAAGTGAGATAATGGGAGAGGCACGGACTCAGACACAGGGTTTAGTTTAGAGCAATCATTACTAAATTGTTGTGTGACTTTGAGCAAGTCATTTAACTTGCTGAGTGTTGTTTACAACATAAAAGGACCGAAGAAAACAAATAAAAGGCATGGCTAATTTCACTAGTTTATAGGACATTGGAACAGCATCTCCAGAATAAGCCCAGTTTAGTCATATTCAGCTACTCTATAGAGGGAAGGCAATCAGTGGTCTTTGGAAGGCTGGCAGACAATCTAGTCATTTTTTTATCCCTGTATCTCTTGTCTGGCACATAGTTGCCACATTTTTACCAACCCACTGGCCAATGCCAAATACCTCCCACTGTTAATTACAAGACACAGTCTCATCTGACATGCTAATAAAGGATAACTTTCTATTACAAGTACACTTATCTACAGTTTTATATATAGAAACAATCGTATTTTAAATAAACCTGACATTGAAAAGTATAATTTTCAAGTATATATTCATACATAGATATATAGGAGTATGTATTAATAGAGGGGGCATAGATTTACTACTTTTCAAATAAATTATTCATGAAATTTTGTAACTTACAAGTCCTTACATTTCCTTTTTCCTTTACTGCATCAATTCCAATATTTAGCACTTTTACTTAATCGTTATGACTCATTATGACTTATCATTAAGTAAGGTAAACTATCTAATATTATTAAAGATTCATGGAAAGCAACATACCTTTTCTTAAAGCTTTCTAGCTAATTTCATTTAGGGCACTGGAGCTTATACTTTGCATATCTGGGCAATAGAAGCATATCCGGCAACTCTATGAACACAGAAGCCATATGAATCTTAAATACCTTCCAGAATCCACTGTGATAAACAGCCTTCCTCAGAAATTAAGCCACCAAAACTGGAAAAAGTTTATAGCATTGCTTTGTGTGGATTTCCAAGGTAACTGTTGTAGCTTCCCACCTAGGTCAAGAGCTGTTGACTGGAGACAGCTATAAAAACTGCAGTAGGGTATTCTTCCTACTTACATAAATGTTAATAGACAAAACATTAGCCACATTGCTGGGAGCGAGGAAGCTATTTTTAGTAACAGTGGTGCTCTGGAAAATTTCATCGTTTGCTAAGAAACGAAATGTGATTTTCTCAGCCATAAATGGTAAGCTCACTCATGTTTATTTGTCTTTTTAAACTTAGTTTTGCATGTTTAATATTTCTCTTTACCCCAGGGGTTTCCTTATCTATGTGCACAGACAGATGAGAACAGGAACAGATCAGGCTAGACCACCCTAGTTTAGGGTAGGTCATAAATAATCTCCCTAAGGCCAATAGCTCCAGTGAGCCAACAAAGGTTTCATTTCAAGCAATTGTTAGTATTTCCTTAGAATCTCATGCAAGCTAAGAACCTAACAAAAACAGAAAATGAAAACATTAACTTCACTCTTAAGTCATCTTTATTTGAAAAAAATAGGAAAGAAAAGAAAGGGCTATTGTTTCCCCATTTCCAGAAATACAATTGTCCAGGCCTTAGAAACTCAGAAAAATATCAACTCCAATAACAATTAAATAACATACACTTACTGAGAAACCAGGTTGACTGACACTCAGAAAGTTGTGAGAATGGGCAGGGGAAAGAGCATTGGACCAAGAAAAAGAAACGATGAATCTAGACAAGACCTTAACTCTGTGACCCTCAATTTCCTCATTATAATATATATATATATATATATATATGGATATTATATTGAATAAATAATTTACTTTAAATATATTGTTATGGTGTTAGGATTTCATAATGTAATTCTCTGGTTATTTGTGTACATCTCAACTCTTATGACATATAAAATTAAAGATGAAAATTAGGAAAAAAGAAAAAGATATTGGTTTAAACAGAAACTTTTTTCTCTTTCCTCTTTTTCTTTCTTTCCTTCTTTCTAACTTTATTGTTACTCTCCTTTCTGAAAAACAGCAAAAGTAATCTTAATTATAGCCTCCAATAATTATTACTTTTCTATAGTTTTCAACAATAGTCAATCACTAAATTATATTGCCTCATTGATTATCTAGCATTAAATACAGAGATCTGTGTCAAATTATTACTAAAACCATACTGTGAAGAAATTTCGTCCTCAAGAATCTCTAAGTTGAAACTGGCATCTTCTAATTCATTCATTCAGTTAACAAATATTTAGAAATGAGAAAAAGAACAGCCCTTTACCCACAAAGTTCACACCTTAGTGAGGGAGGGAGGTTCAAAGACTCTTATAGTACAGAAATGAAAGGCATTATTAATAGTCCAGAAAAACATGGCTCTACCTGCAACTCCCCTTCCATTATACTGAGTAGCTGGAGGAGGTCTTCTTTGGATAATTCCAAAGTTTTCTTATTCTTTCCTTCTCTTTCTCCAGATGGCTTGAGGTGTCGTTTGACAGTTCCTGAAGGCATGACGTCATCCTCTTTCCTATTTGATTTGTTCTTTTTCGCATCTTCTGAGAGATTTTTTTTCTTCAGCATCGCTAATGATAGAGGACTTGGGGCAGGAGATATGCCCGTTGGATGAACTTTCACTACCTTGATTTCGGGAACGCATTCCCACCTGCAACATATGAAAGAGAGAGAGTGAGAGTGAATGAGAGAGAGATGAGATGGTTTTAGCAGCACTGACACTGGGTATAATCACTAGAAACTCAGAGCAGACTTACAGTATTATCAATAAAGAAAAGCTGATTGATCATTTTCAGCTAGCTTTACTGAATTTGTCATTAAAATCTTTAAGAAAGGGCTAGAGAGAGGACTGGACAGATAGTACCACAGGTACTTGCTTTGCATGTAGCCAGCCTGGATTCCATCGCAGGCACCCATGCAGTCCCCTGCGCCTACTGGGAGTGATTTCTGGGTGCAGAACAAGAAATAACCCCTGAGAACCACATAGATAAAGGAACAAACATGGCAACCACTCAGTATCTGTGTTGCAAACCATAAAGCCCAAGAGGGTGGGGGACCAGAGAGAGGAGAGAGAAATGGGGAGAGAAAGAGAGAGAGAGAAGAAAAGTATCTGCCACAGAGACACGCAGGGTGGTGGGAAGGGAAGTGGGGACACTGGTGTTGGGAAATACACACTGGTGGAGAATGGATATTGGAACATTGTATGTCTGAAACCCAAAATGAACAGCTCTGCAATTGTGTTTCTCAGAGTAACTCTGTGTTTCTCACAGTAAATCTGTTTCTCTGTCTAATTAAAAAAAGACAAACAAAAAAGTGTTAGAGCGAGAACAGCAGAGCTAGGATGCTTGTCTTGTATGCAGCCAGCCCTGGTTCAATCCCCAACACTGCCAGGAATGATCCACAGCACTGAGACAGGAGCAATCCCTGAGCATAGGTGGGGTGGCTACAAAACAAAGCCTAAAAGAGGCTAAGTTAAGTGCAGCAGAAAGTTCTAAGCTCAGATTCTTCCAGGAAAGAGTCACAATCTAGTGGAAAATCTAAATGGGGTTTAGGGGACTAAAATGGAAAAAACAAAGAGGAAAGGGAAAATGGTGTTGTCACTTTCAGTGATGTGAAATTATGTTTTTTCCATTATCTCTTTTTCGAAATAGGGTCATTTTATATCAGTATTTACAGTGGTAACAAATCTATTTACAGTAGGAAAATCCATAATTAAAAAAAAGTTTTATCTAAAAGAAGGCAAACGGGGCAGGACATAACCTGTCCCACAGGGAGCACATTCCAGTGTTGCTGTAATAAATGTTTCACAGATTTCTCTCTCAGTCTCTGAACAAAAGAACTTGACCAACAGGAATGTTAAAAACAAACACACCTAACTCACAAGCTAGGACTCAAGGCACTATGAAGAGAGTGCCAGTATCCTGGGGGCTGTTCGCTTAAATTTTAAAATAATTTAGCTCTTAGGCTTTTTAAGTCACCATATAAATAGTCCTTTTCCTAAATAGCTAAGCAGTGAGATTTTCACTACTCACTGCAGGTAAAGTACTGGAATTAGAGACTTTGTATTCTGAAAGTAAATTTCCTTTATGAAGCTAACTATTCTTAAGAAACCAAAGAAAGCTTTTCAAAACACTCATTGATGATTAAAAAAAGAAAATAGTGTGATTCTTCCTTTCAGATAATGTGAGTATTCAATTCTTTCAACAAATCTTGAAATCGATATTCATGTTATTTTTTAAAATCTGAATTCTTATAAACAAATGAATGTGTGTGTGTAAAAATTTTCTACAGTTTTCTACTCTGGACAATGTAAAACGAAGAAGTGTTCCTCAACACTGGCACCTTGTCTTCTGATTCATTTAATGACTAGTTCTTGGAAATTTAGGGTCATATTTTTTGTACTCTCCTGGTGAACAAAGAGTAAATGTTTCTTTGGAATAGAAGCCGGAGCACTTCCGAGCAAGCCGACTGCATTTCATCACAGCTTGTTTTTAGGCTGGGTTAAATCTTCTTGCTACCCCACCTCCAAACAGATATGATGAACAGAGTTTCAAATTTCGTTCTTGACCTGTTATACATCTCAACTAAGACACATGGGCCTTCAAAATGTGTCTCCCCACGATACCACATGTGAATTCCTTTTATCCAAAATGGTTTTCTCTATAAGATCTTAAAGTTCATTGGGATGATACATCAGTTATTGATCTGACAACTTCAATTTAGATCACACATTACCAGAAATTCTGAACAATAATTCTCAAAGCTGTGAAATGGTAGTTTTAAACTTCATCATACACAGCATTAGTTATAAACAGCATTTATATCTGGCTGCATTATATTTTATTGCCGCTTTCTCCCTGGACTTTTTTATTTTTTATAAGATCTTAGCATTAGGCAATTACTTAAAATAGGGAAATGCATAATTATGTTACATTATTAAGTTAATCTATAGTATTTGTAAACACATAGTAAATGTGATCATTAGTTGCATTTATTAGTAGTGTTCATTTATTTTGAAAAAATCTGAGTATAATATTTATGGCTAAATTTATTGTAGGATTAATAGCTTATAGTACATTAATAGAATTATGTTAATTAATTAGCATAAATTATAGAGTGAATTGATCATAAGGAATAGCTTTAATCACATAAGAAAACCCCTCATATTTTTAAATGACATAATTATTTTATATCATCAATCTGGTCAAAAGGTTGAATTCCCTTTTCTCTCCCAGATTAAATTATCTTTGCTGATGAAAGACCTCATGTGCTAGACTCATGAAATTAATTCTATCTTAATAAATATTTTTCCTCTGTGACATTGAAATTTTTCATTAATTGTTTTTCCTCTGACATGAGCACATGGATATTAAGCCTTTCTGATAAGCCAAATAAGGTCTACTATCTTTATCTTCACCACGAATTTAGACAGTCAGCACCTAGTATATCTCAGGAATGCAAAGAACCAGAGATAATAAATACAGTTAAGAAATGTTTTAGGAAAAAAGAATGATATAACAAACAGAAGTAAGAAAAACAATTTCTCCAAATAGTAAGCAAGTCCACCCCAACAACATTTTATTAATAAACATTCTTGCTTATTCTTCCTTTGCATTCTATTTTTTTTTATTTTTGCTTGGTTTTCTTTATTTTTAGGGACTTGGGTGCTCAGGACTTATGCCTAGCTCCTGGTTCAGGAATAACTTCTGGTAGTGCTCACAGAACCATATGAGGTGCTGGGATGGAACCCAGGTTGGCCACATTCAAGGCAAGTGCCCTACCTGTTGTATTACCTCTCCAGCCTAAGTTCTGTTGGTTTTAAGAGATTACCTGTTGTTTCCTGAATCTATAATTTTATCTAGTCACTATCACTATCACTATCTTCCCGTTAATCATCTATTTGCTAGAGCGGGCACCAGTAATATCTCCATATATCCTGTCTCATGCTAGTAGAACTCAAAGGCATCAGCTTGCTCCAGCATAATAGCCTCAAAAAATTATATTAGGTCACGGGAATGACGGCAAGCCTGGCAAGCTGCTCATGTAGTATTTGATATGCCAAATACCAGTAATATTTATATTAGGTCAATTTTATCTAGTACTAGGATTTATCTAGTACTAGGATTTATCTAGTACTAGGTTTGATTCCACATACCTATATACTTTGGCTTTTCTGTAAGTACTTAAACATTGGCAAATCAGAAGCAAGAGAAAAAAAATACCCTGTAATAATTCAGAAATAACTATGAATGCTTAAAAGATAGTGGTTTTCATACACTTGAAACTAAGAGTTGGAGAAATTTATTCCTGTGCTTATTCTATAGATATCTTTGTAAAGCACAGCAGCTGAAATTAGGCTGCTAAATAAAAATTATTTTTCTAAAATCATTAACCTGGTGGAGAGTAAAATGCTAATCATTTAAAAAATCTTCCTGAGAGGTAACCTGCTCAAAAGAAGATGAAGGTAGAAAGTGAAGTCTGAGCTTAAGCCTAACTTACTTATTTATAAATTTAGTTATTCTCCTCAGGACGGAAAAATAGAGAACATTTCATTAATCCTAGCAAAAATCATTTTCATTGCCATTTTAGGAGTAACAGACAGATACCAAAATACGCATTTGGCACTGAGTTTATTTTAATTAATTAATTAACTAATTAATTAATTACTCTTTGGTGGTTTGTGGACCCACGCCTGACATTGCTCAGGGATGACTCCCAGCTCTGTATTTAGGGAGGATTGCTCAGGAAGTCTGCATTGCTGGGGTATCAAACATACATTGGCTGCTTACAAGGGATTTGCCTTAACCCCTGTGCTATCTTCCCACCTCATGTGTGCTTGTTAGTGATAGGTGATTTTCGGATATGTAGAAGGCAAACTTTCTGAAAGAACCTGGTAATGACTTTACTCATCTTAGAGCATTAAAAAATAAGTTTTTCTTCCTTGTGCCACTAATCAGACAAATAGTAATTTTGGGAAAGTAAAAATGAAGTGTTTTCTATATTTTAGAAAACATAAATGACTAGTAAAAAAAAAGAGAAAGTGACACACTAGATGAAAAGAATAAATAAACTAATAATTAATAATTAGGCTAGTAACTTTTTTAAAATCAGTGCTAAGTCAGGAGAGGGTGCTGGAGCAATAGTACTGAAAGTAAAGCACTTGTCTTGCATACAGCCAACTTGGGTTAGATCCCCAGCACTCCGTAAGGTCTCCCATGCACTGCTAGCAGTAATTCCTGAAAACAGAGTCAGAAGTTACCCCTGAGTACTGCTAGGTGTGGTCCCAAAACAAACAAACAAAAAATTGGTAATAAAATAAGTGCTAAGGAGACCGGAGAGATAGTCCAGTGGTATGGTGCTTGCCTTGCTTGCAGCTAATGCAGGTTGGGGCCGCAGTACCCCATGTGGTCCCCAAGCCTCACCAGGAACAATTCCTAACTGCAGAGCCAGGAGTAAGCCCTAAGCACAGCTCATGTAGCCCTTCCCTTCATCCCCCAAAAGGTACAAAGAATGTTTTTAATAAATAAAATTAAGTTCATGCTAATAGAGGAAGATTTCCTTGTCTTTACAAATTATCCTCAAATGGTCCTTGCCTGTACTTTCCCTTCTGCTATGCATAACTCCAACAGGGGGAACATGGGACAATGTCCCTCTTTGGGGGTTATCCTGAGCATAGGACTGGCTTGTAAAGGCAGGAGAGGGCAATTTTTCAAAATTACCCTGAAAGCAAATGAAGTACACTTCACTTTTTGTTTCTTAGTATTAGTTAGCAAGTCCTTTCCTGGAATTTGCTGACTGAGACATGAAAAGGGGAAGATCAAATGTTATTCCAAAACTTCCTGTTTCATTTTCTCTTCATCCCTCTCCACCTCCACCTGTATCTATTAGGCAATAATCATATTATATGAATATCCTCTACCCCTATCACCAACAAAAACTGTATACCTAAGTTAGGCTTTTGGTATCTTTCCTATGATTCTCACCTAGCCAACTCTTGTTCCTAGAGCAGGTAGGGCACTGTCCTGACCCCAACCTGGGTTCAATCTCCAGCACCCCGTATGATCTCCTGAGTCATGTCAGAAGGACAGGGCCAGGAGTTAGCTCTAAGCACAGCTGGTGGACCCTGCTGAAAAGAATCCTTCAAAATGAAAGTAATAATTGTTTTAAAAGTCTATTTTTTATAATGTGTCCTAAAAGGTGTGTGATGAGGCTTCCAAAACATTTGCCGTATTTGCTATAAACTATTCTGATTTTTTCTTTATTATATAAGCAGAGTACTCAAACTAAAGGCAAATATAATGTCTGTTATAGTTCTATGTCCTGCCCCTCGAGGTGTTGTCTACACCCAGGGCTCTGTCCCTTGGGCCCTGGATGGTTGATGGTCTGACATAAGAAAAAGACTGGGCCCAACTGGGCACCTGGGATGAACCCAGAGTCACAGCAGAGCCTGGCACGCTACCTGTGGTGTATTCATTATGCCAAAAACAGTAAGAAAATGGACCTCGTTCCCAATGAATGAAGACGTTGGAGCAAATGGATTAACAATGGGAAGACAAGTGATACAAGTGATAGTTCTATGTGAATATTAAAAATAAAAATATCAATTAAATCAACTTGTTCGTTCTCTATCAATGCCAGATTATTTCCTCACCATAATTTATATACTTGGTTCAGTCTAGTTATTAATATCCCAATGAATGAAATGCTCAAACATGTATCATGAGATTATAATTCCTTCTAATAATATAGCTTGTTCATAAATAGTTAAAGTTTCCCTTTTCTTAACAATATTCTTTCATTTTCTTCATTCAATCTATTTACGGTCATAATAAGTCAGACTAATCACTTTTATTTCTAATTATGTAAACTCATGAAATCCTCAAAATAACTAAAGGACTGTTTAAATTTAAAATCCCTTTTATTCTCATAAACTAACACTAAAATTTATCATTAGAAAAATGTTTTTCATTATGAAACAAATATTCTCAGAAGGATTTTACTGGATATTCTAGAACTGTCAGGCAAGTCACAACTACTAGTAAATTTTAATAGGACAGGTTAATATTCACTGGGGAAAAGGCACACAGTGATTTGGATGATTTCACTGCATCATGCTAACAGGGTAAACTATAAAATATTGCACAGAATTCCCTATGTGATGATGATAATTTCATGTTTGAATTCAATAATTTCCTGCACAAATGTCAACTCTATACAAGCGCCCCTGAAAGCCTTTTTTAAAAAAATCTCTAGATGACTTCTACCTTTCCTTGTTTTTGGCAGGCTCGGTCATACATGGCGGTTTGGGGGAGACCTAGATTTGTGCTTGAGAGTCATTCCTGGCAATGCTCGAGGGATCATGAGGTGCTTGGTATCAAATCTGGAGCTTATTGCATGCAAATTTTGCACTCCAGTCCATTGAGCTATCTCTATGGCTCTTATAGACTTTTTTTTTTTGCTTTATGGGTCACACCCAGCAATGCTCAGGGGTTACTCCCTGGCTCTGCACACAGGAATTACTCCTGGCAGTGTAATGGGATGCCTGGATCCCAGGTCAGCAACATTCAGGGCAAACATCCTACCAGCTGTGCTATTGCTCCGCCCCCAATTTCTTAACATAAAAAATCTTTAAAATCAGTTTTAATATGCAGAGCCATGGCTTATGTCTGTTTTTAATTCCTCTTTTCAAGAAAAAACTTCTGTCTTCTAATTGTCCCTGAGCATCTTCTGTCTTGGACTAGATCACAGTCCTGTGAGTCTAAATTGAAAACAGAGCATAGCTACTTTATACACCCTGCAAGGAGAAAACTGCAGTTTTTCCTGTTAGAACACATTCTATGAATGCAACTGAAGCCACAGGATTGTCAACGATGTTCATCGAATAACTTTAAAGATGCTTTCACCCAGATATTGTGTGAAGAGAATGTAAATTCTCTTCAATCAACCAATCTTCACAAACTAGATTACTATGTGAATACAATGATCAGCAAGAAGAGTAAATAGAACTTTGTGGTTTCCTAATTAAGGCACATTAGGAATTTAACTAAAATCTCATGCTCCCACAATACAAGTTTCAGATTGAGGGTGGGGGGGCAGGAAGTATGTAAGAAAATTAGTCACAGTAACCACCTCTGGGAACACTTTTTGAATAATCCCTAGTAATCTCCTTTCTATAGCCTTTTTTCTACCTTAACTGAGAACACCACCAGCCCTCACAATGAACATGAGAGATGTCCCATTGTCACATCATATGTCAATGTCCTTAGCAGTGTGCTTCTAACAGACAGAATTTTCCTGGAGAACTTTGTGTTAAGCCTATGGAACCAAGAGAGCTACATCTCCCAACCCCGAACTCCCTTATTCTACAGTTTTGAATGAGTCACACTTTCCAAAATGTTGTTACTTCATCTGTAAAATGATGATAGTAGTGTTACTTCACCCACCAAACGTATGTAAAATCTTTATACCTGCCTTGCTTACTCTTTCTGTGTGTATTTACTAGGAAGTATTTACCGGATTAAGCAATCATCTATTGCAGATTACAATTGCAGAATAACAGAACATCAGACTTTACTTTTAGCTGTAATCATAGTAGAATCAGAAGACTTCTACAAAGTGGTAGATATTAGATATTTGAGTATTTTCAGGCCATATGATATTTGTTACATACAAATACTCAGCTCTTCTATTTAGCATGAAAACACAGCCAAGACATAAATAAATTGCAGGGCCAGATTTGTCCTATACTCTGTAGTTTATCAGCCATAATTTAGACTTGTGACAAATATGATTGCTGGTTACATTTTGTTTAGTTTTGGGGGTTTACTTGATTTGGGGCCATACCCAACAATGGTGAGGGGTTACTCCTTACTCTGTGCTTAGGAATTACTTCTGGTGACACTTGAGGGATCATATGGGTTGTGGGAGAGCAAATGTGGGTCAGTATGTGCAAAGCAAGCCTCTTAACCCTTACACTGGTCTCTCTGACCCCTGATGGGTACATTTAAACTGGGGAAAAATGAAAACAGTTTCTACCATTCCCAACTCCAAACTAATGTTAACATCCTATATGGGTTCCATGGGCCTTGCCAGGAGTGATGCACAAATTCAGAGCCAAGAGTAAGACTTAAGCACTACTGAGTATGTCCCCCAAAACAAAATAACTAAATAAAATAAATTTTTAATTAAAAAAAGACTGATTTTAATTGTAAACACAAGTGTGAATGGCAGGAAACAATGCTTGGGACAGGGATTAGACATAAGAGACTGACTATGTGCATAGTGGATAAGGAAATCTCTTGGCAAGGAATTATTCAAAAGGAGGAAGTCATAGTCTTGATCCAGGCTTGATGAAGAACAGTTTCCCTTTTTAAGAAGCAAGTGAATTTTTTTGCCTGGTAAGCAATGTGCCTGCGAGAACATCTCCACAGAGATGCAGCCAACGCTGAGGTGGTCCTGACGGGAGCTAAAATAAACTTATAAATAGAAGTGAAAAAAAATATGGAGGTACACCAGGAAAGGCTCTGCAAGAAAATGGGGCCTGAGAACACAGGAGTCAGAGAAAGGATGAGAACTTCACTGTCGTTACTGGAACCAATAAAAGAAGCAAAGGCATCAAGAGATCTTAGAGGCCAGTTAAGGTGCAGAACAGTGTCAGAAAGTCTGCTAGACTTCCTGGAGATCACCTCTTAAGTTAACTTGAGTAAGATCAAAAGAAGTTGCTTTGATAGTCTTAAGTTTCTAGTAATACAATAAAATAAAACACTGGTCTCTTACCAGCACTCACCCAGTCTAACCTGCTCAACTTTAAAAATAACATGATATTTACACTCATATAAAGCAATATTACCTCATTGAAAATAAATGCAGAAAAGCAATAAAAGTTCAATTTCAAAGTCATAATTTCAGATAGTAGTCTCTAATTAGTGTCGGTCACCAATTAGAGACAATTCTGCTCAGAAGCCAGCAGTGCTGCAGGCTTTTGGCAGAATTGGGTGATCATATGGGATGCCTGGAATCAAACCTGGAACAGCTGCAGGTAAGGCCTTACCCACTGTATCATCTCTCTAGCTCCTATAGTCTCTAATTTTTTAATAGTTCAATCAATCAATAATAAATGTAATAACTTATTCCAATACTTGTCTATTTTTAGAGAAATTAAAATAATATGAATTATTAGGCATACTATAAATATATCCAAAGAAGAAAAAAACAAAAAATATACATAATAATAATATTACATATAGGGCCGGAGTAATAGCCCAGCAGGTAGGGCGTTTGCCTTGCATGCAGCCGGCCTGTGCTCGGCCAAGGTTCGATCCCCGGCATCCCATATGGTCCCCCGAGCACCTCCAGGAGTAATTCCTGAGTGCAGAGCCAGGAGTAACCCCTGAGCATCGCCGGGTGTGACCCCAAAAAAAAAAAGCAAAAAAAAATTTAAAAAAAAATAATATTACATATAAACATAATGAACGTTCATACCCAAACTCTTCTCACAAGACAACTTGTCTATGAAACAGACATTTGAACAGATTTAAAAATGAAAGCAAGCTTGAGGAATGCTATTATAGCAGTTTGGGATCTTAGGAATGAGCAGATCTGATGCTAAATACTATTGAAACCATTTAAAAAGTTGGAAACATAAAGAAGCAAAGGCCGTAGGTTAGGTTAGAGGACAAGCTTTGAGAATTGAGTATTTCTCAGACTATGGTGCAGACATGTGCCTGAGGAATGAGTAAGTTCTCTTTCCAAGCTGAGGGAAAAGTATAAATAAAGGACCCAAGATGGACCTGGGCGAGGTTCAAAATGGAATACGAATGTAGCAAAGAATAATTACGATGAATTATCTCCAGAAAATGATGATTTATCATAAAACTGCCCTCTGTATCTGCATTTTCACTCTTAGGTTTGCTCCAAAGACGTCACTACTACCCTTTCGATTAGAAAAGAAGCAAGTGAACCTTGGTAGTTGCCATGGTAACTAAATAGTGGAGTGAGGGCAGAGGAAGGTCAAGTAATGTTCTATAGTTACATGTCCAGAAAGTACAGAAACACAGGTTATTTTTAATTTTGGCTATCTTCCTATAATTTTAATGTCTAAACATTAAGATGATAAATAGTAAAGTCTGCTTCTCATGTAGCTATGAGAAAAAATACTTTCCCAGTAATTTAAAACTTTCTTATTTAGTAGATGCTTCATTTTCATCAGTTGCCATTCATGCCAACAAAAATGCCCAAACTGAGTATTTTCCAAACTTGCAACCAGGGAGGGTGTCCTTTACCCTTCTTCCCCTGTTTTCTATTCTCCTCTGCTCTTAGGATACTAGCATGACTCACCCTCCACAGAAAACAGACTGAGAATGGCTTTTCTGGGAGTGGTGATGTGTTTGCTTTCAGTCATTCATATTCTCTCATCTAATGACTCTGTGGCTTAGGACAAAGATTTGCCAGGCTGCTGACAGACCATGGAGGTGGCACAGTTTATGAACAAAGAGTTTCTCTCAGACCAGACACAGTCAGCTGTCCTAGGCAGAGAATGGGCCAGCCAAGCTACTGGCCTAACATCTCTCTGCACTCTTGGTATCTCTAGCCAGAGATGTATTCAATAACTTCTGGGAGAGTAACAAGAAACAGAAAACATAAAAACCCCAAACATGCAAACTTCAGGGAAAAGAAACTCTCAAGACACACACACACACACACACACACACACACACACACACACACACACACACAACTCTCCTGGTACCCCAAACAAAAATTGTGTGACATGGAAGTCCAGGCTGGTGTCACAAACTTAGAGATTTTTTCATATGTATACAGATTTCTAAGATTATGAAATAATTATACTGTGCATTAAGCAGTAACTGTTTCTTTAAACAGTTTGTCATCTACATATTACAAGTATCACACAATTATCACACATATATTTATATATAATAACATATCTATATATATATATACACACATATATATCTACATATATCCTAGCTTTTTAGCCCCACAAAGTGTTGCATAACTGAATTTGGGAGTATCCAAGGTTTATTGGCAATACTAAAATATTTCTGAACATGAAATGACCAAAATTAATGAAAAATCAACCATATTTTTGAATTAGAGGCATTTATGAGTGCTCACACATGTTGAACTAACTTCTTGGACCAAAAGGGGTCAGTAGTGGAAGAAGTATAAGAAGCCCTTTTCTATATAAATTTATTGATAATTAGGAAAATTTTAAAAAATATTTTATTACACTACCATGTGATATACAATTACAAAGATGTTCATGTTTGGGTTTCCGTCATACAGTGTTCCAGCACCCATCCCTCCACCAGTGCCCATTTCCCACCACCAATGTCCCCACTTCCCCCCCCCCTCCCCTAGCCTGCCTCTATGGCAAGTTCTTTATCTCTTCTCTCTCTCTCTTTCTCTCTTCTCTTACACATTGTGGATTGCAATACATACATTTAGAGATTATCATGTATATCTTTTTTCCTATATTCAATGCTCAGTTCTAGGCTGGTATTATCACTTTTGACAAATATTAGCACACTGTTCCCTTCTCTGTCTTACCTAACCTCTGATTCCCACATGTTTGTGGTAGATTCCACCTTTTTTTTTTTAATTGAAAGATGCTCATGTAGAGTTTTGGTTCTACAGTGTTCCAACACGCACCCTCCACCCAAACCCATCTCCCATCACCAATGTCCCCACCTCCCTCCCCCTCCCGCACCTCAACCACTTGGCAGGTTCTGTATGTCATTTATTTCCTCTTTATATCTCCTTCCCAACAAACTTTCCTGCTCTTCGTGGAATGCAGTGCATTAAAAGACATTACTGTTTCACTATTTTAGTGGGCGCGCGGCTGCAAGCGGCCGCGCGACCTGGGCTCAAACTGGTTTTGCTTTGTTGATCTGGTCGTGAGGCAGTTTCCCAGCGTCTGGACAGCAAAAATGGTGGCTAGTGTGATGGGCGAGTCTCATCCGGCTGCTTCTGGGACCCCCAGAGGCGGCGGGCCCACTCCCAAAACCCATCTGCCCTCCTCGGGGTTCCATGGTTAGCCAGCCCCGGCGCGAGCCGAAGTTCCAGCCTCCCCCAGCCTCTCTTGAGGCTCTGTATGCTGGCCGGCGGGCAGCTCCCTGGGTGGGGCCACCAGGCTCGACAAAATGGAGGGGGGAAAGGGGCGACCACGCCTCCATCTGACGACTTCCCAGTGATTCCCGCCTCTTGGAGCCGCCTACCTGGGCTCAAACTGGTTTTGCTCTGTTGATCTGGTCGTGAGGCAGTTTCCCAGCATCCGGACAGCGAAAATGGTGGCTAGTGTGATGGGCGAGTCTCATCTGACTGCTTCCGGGACCCCCAGAGGCAACGGGCCCAGATAATTAGGAAATTTTAACAATAAAATTTTAATACCTCAAAAAGTAAATTTAAACTAATTTTATGTTAGAGTCACTGGTGAAATTTACTTTAGGAACTGCCCCTATTACTTTTAGCATATATTCAACATACATAGTTATTAAAGTAAATCTGGAATACCAGGCAGTGGACAAATAAAACAATTCCCAGAGTGATGGTATGACAGTATAGTGAGGGAGATGCTTGTCTTGCATGCAGCCAACCTGAGTTGATCTCTGGCCCCACTACCACTGATCCCTGAGCTGTGTCAGGAACGACATTTGAGTGTAGAGTCAGGAGTAAGCCCTGAATGTGCCCAAGATTAAAATTTTTTGAATAAAAGGAATTCCAGGTGACTTGTGTCACTGTCACTGTTGATCTCATAATCCAAGAAAGTTGATCCAGTTGAGTAGATAAGTCATGGAGGGAGCAATTAAAATTACTAAGATCTTTCACCTGTGCTAGTTGTTTGAATGAGATGTTTCCTTGTTAAACCATTTACTTAACATTTGTGCCAGGAGGTAGTATAGGGTGTATGGTGGCTGCTTTGCACACAGCTGACCCAGGTTTAATCCCTAGCACTACATATGGTCCCTACATAAGAAGCATTGCCAGGAGTGATTCTTGAGCACAGAGCCAAGAGTAAACCTGATGATAGACAGGTATAGCCCAAAAAACAAAAACAAAAAAAATTTTGGGAGGAGGATTAATTTCCCAAATGGTATTCAGGGGACTGGGGAGCTACTTGTGGTGTATTTTGTCAACAGCATAGGGATTCAGAGGTAGGGGTCAAGAGTGTAGTGCTTCCTGCAAGGACTCTGAGGTGCCATGGACCAGCAGGGTCACCCAGCAGTACTTACAACCCTCCAGGACTATATCTGGTCCTGCTCAGGAGGCCAAGTAGTGCCAGGGATTGAACATAGCACCACATGCCTTGCATGCAGCCTAACTCCTGTATTGTCTTCCTACCTACTAAACATTTGTTTTTGCTGCGGTCCAAGAAAGTGTAATGAATGTATATTGATGTGATAACATATTTATTTAACACAATATTTTAGTGATGTGATAACATATACTTTAAAAAATTCATGAAAATGTACCCCTAAAAAATAATCATTTTAATTAATACCGGGCTGGAGGCGATAGTATAGCAGGAAGGGTGTTTGCCTTGCATGCTGTGGACCTAGGTTCAATCCCCAGCATCTATTATAGTCCCCTGAGCACTGCGAGGAGAATTCGTGAGCGCAGGGCCAGAAATAACCCCTCAGCATTGTTGGGTGTGATCTAAAAAGCAAAATAAATAAATAAATGCCATCTCAATTCTTAAAAATTAATGGCCACAAAATAACTGCCAAGTTATAAGATCCAATGTTTTTGTTGACATTTGTAATCCCAGAAAAGAAACTGTCAGTTGATGTAATTTGCATCAATAGCTATTTGTGACTGAACGTGGGCCAGGGAACTATCTTTTATATGATCCAGAAAAATGGGCAGTTTTTTTGACATTCTCATCTCAAAGCCAATTCAACTAAAACATCACTAAGCACCAAAGTGGTATGGGTTTATCCACAGTTCTCAGGTTGTAAATATTTAATGTGATCTTCTAAAAAAAGGTGAAAACTATTCTATATTCCAGCTGTTCACTTTTTCAAAACAGAACAATTGTATGTGCAATGATTATTCAAAGACCCCTAAAACTCTGTTCACTCTTTTTCAAAGGAGGATTTTATGTGTTGGGGGATTGCTTTACTTTTTTCATAAATTGTGTATAAGTGTAAGGAGCTTAACCAATAATTAAATAGTGTCTAAATTAAAATTGCACATTTTTGCACCTCTGCTATAGCACAGACTGAGAACATAAATTTGGATCTCCAAGAATTCAGTAACCTGGAGGTTAAATTATAGTCTCCCAATCTCTGTTCTTACTGGTGAATGGTCTGTATATTCTCCTTAGAGTCCATAATTTCTAGAACCCTAGATGGGAACGGATCTATGACTCTATGCTGTTCTGAAAGCTTCCTAGAGATTTTTTTAAAACATTTTTTCTTATACTACCATGAGATACAATTACAAAGATGTTCACATTTGGGTCTCACCAGTGCCCATTTTCCACCACCAATGTCCCCAATTCCCTCCCCATTCCCCACCCCTGCCTCTATGGCAGGTACTTAGGCACTTTGCCTTCTCTCTCTCTCTCTCTCTCTCTCTCTCTCTCTCTCTCTCTCTCTCTCTCCCTCCCTCCCCCCCCCCCTCCCTTCTCCTACATATTGTGGCTATTATTGTGGATATCATGTATATCCCTTTACCTATATTCAATGGCTTCCTAGAGACTTTTTTGACTTTTACTTCTCTCTTTTTCTTGTTGCAGTGGTCTTTCCTGTCAATCAGAGACATTACTGAAATATTATCAAAGGTTACAAAGAAGAGGAAAGGGGTTGAGAATTCCAAACAACCTACTGACACCTGAAAGGCAATGGCATTCTAAGGAATAGGGATGCTTTTGAATCCTTGGGATCACAGAAACCACAAGAGCCACAGAATCTGCTACCGCAAAAGACCTCTACCTGTAACTGTGGAAATGGTGAATTTTCTTGGGGGGCATAGAAGACCTAACGTGGGAAAGGTTGAAAAGTAACAACAAGTTGGTTGAAAGTAGCAACAAGTCACCAGATGTTCTTGAAGCGGTTTTAGCTTAGAAACACATTTAGACCATATAATGAAATACACTCTTGTCAAATATTGATACTGATAGGCAGAGTTTTAAGGGCTTCTTCTGAAGATTATCAGTTAGATAATGCCTTGTCTCCATGATGGCATGGGTGGAGAATTCAACTCTATTTGAATGCCTCATATTGGGTTATGCTTGCAATAAATCATAGTTTAACAGATTTTTACAAACACTGGGAAAAATCCTTTAGGGATTTGACAAGGAGCACTAATATGCTGCTAACTAACACTCCAAAAAAAAGGAGAAAAAAAATCCCTTACTGGTAACATATTCAGATTTCTTTGGTGTAAATATGTCCGTTGCTGCCAATTTCAAGCTACCAACATGACATCATTGAATGCAGAGTTGAGAAGAGATGAGCAATCAGCTCCTACAAGCCTCTGCCAACTGGCTTCAACACACCACTGAGAAAGGGCCAAAAGAATGGCTGCAGCCTCAAGCCCCTGCTCTGATTTTTCCATGAAGACAAAATAAGATTGAAGAATTTTCTGCATTCCAAAGGACAATTCTATGAAGGCAGTAGGAAAGACAGAGAGCAGATAAGTTGGCACAACTGGCCACTTCTTTTTAACCCTCTCTATGTGAAAGGATAAAGTCCATTCTGACCAATCTAGCCTCTGTCCACTGACTTGGGTTTTCATAGAAAAAGAGGACTTTTTTTTTTTTTTTTTTTTTTTGGGCCACACCCGGCAGCCCTCAGGGGTTACTCCTGCACTCAGGAATTACTCCTGGCGGTGCTCGGGGGACCATATGGGATGCCAGGGATTAAACCCGGCTGGCACAGGCCAGCCACATGCAAGGCAAACGCACTACCGCTGGGCTATCGCTCCGGCCCCAAAGAGGACTTTTTTTAAAAAGAAGATACAAATCAGAAGGGAAAGAGTTTATCTTTTTTCAAGTATGTGACAATAAGATGGGAAAATAACATGAGCATTTGTGTAGGCAAACTTAAATGGCCTCTGTAAAGAAAACAAGCTGGATTTTGAAATGAAGTCAGTGTTTTGTTCTTGTTTTCTTTGCTTTTATTAGAAATAAAGCTTAGTTCATAAGGATATTGACTTTCTCATCTTCCTCACACTCTGCATTTCCAGCAATCCTCTTGGCCAGAGATGCCTCAAGGGAGTGAGCCTGGGTCTGTGATATTTCGGTAACAGTTACTGATGTGTTGATAGAGTCAGGGATCTCTCTGTGCTCACTATGAGGTAACTGCCTCCAGTACAGTCCAAAAAGATGATGTCAAAGATATATACAAACAAACAGTGACCTTGAAGACTTCTACTGCATCTCTGATCGTATGAGCAGGGCTGTGCTTATTGTCAAGTCCTTTACAATTTTGCTAAGAATATATTTGAACCAGTGGAAGAACTTTGCCAAGAACCAAAAATTAATGATCAGTAAAGTTGGCTAAGAGGTTAAGCAGGCATCTCTAAGAAATTAACTGTTTAATGGACATTTTAAAAAATGTTTTATTATACCACCGTGAAAACAATATTACAAAGATGTTCATAATTGGGTCTCAGTCATACATTGTTCCAGCACCCATCCCTTCACCAGTGCCCCATTCCCACCACCAATGTCCCCACATTCCCCTCTCTCCCAGCTCTATAGCAGGCATTTTTTCTTTCGCTCCCTTTCTCTCTCTGTCTCTGTCTTTCTTTCTCTTGCTCTGTCTCTCTTTCATTTTTTTAAAGTTTTATTATACCATGTGAGATATAGAATTACAAGGATGTTCATAATTGGGTCTCTACAATACAGTGTTCCAGAACCCATCCCTCCACCAGTGCCAATTCCACCACCCAGTTCCCAAACACACCCACCCAAACCCTGCCTGCCCCTATTGCAGGCGCATTTACTTCTCTCTCTCTTAGTCTATGCCCCTGTATTTCTCAATCTCTCTTCTATTACACTTTATGGCTTGTAATGGACATTTTTAAACTACTTACTTTGTACCTCAGTTTCTCCATCTAAGGCAGAAAATCACCATTTTCTAAGGACTAAATTATGAGGGTTTATTTGATCATCAATAAGAATGATTTTAGAGATGAGGTTAAGGATGTGATGGCTTTCAGAGCTAACCATATTGCAACAACTCATGCATTAGCCCTGTTATATTCTATTGTTATAATACAGTGAGTGTCTAAAGACACCAGTTTTACTGTCATACAAAATTCACTTTTTCCAGCTGTGCTTAGTTTTATGTCTGCCATTGGATACTTTGGGGCAGGAAATGCTAGTTAAACAGGGTTAATGCTTCATCATAGGTCATGTATAAATAGTAAAGCTATAAAAGAATATTATGACTTTTGCCATTCATGGAGCTATGCGATAAATCCAACATCTGGACTTCATACTTTAGAGAAAGATGCAAATAAGATTAATATATTCAGCCCAGAACTCTGTTTTTCTCTTTCACTTGCTTTTTATTCTATGGGACTTTGATTAGAAAGCTTAATTTAATCCAACTAAGGAATAAAAATAGAAGCAGAAATCATACTTATTTTTGTCTGTACATAATAGCTTTCATGCATCCCATTAAATTCCAAATTGCTTGAAGGCAAAAAAGAATTCAATTTTGCAACCCCTGTAGTGATTAGCAAAGAGCTTACACATAGTGCTTGAGTAATACACATTATATAATGAGGTTAGGCTCAAGGGGGCGGGGATGGGAAGGGAGGGCAGTAATGAAAATGAAATAGACACCAGTACTTCCTATTTGAGTTTCTGGAAATGGTAGCCTTATTTTGGATTAAATAAATTGATGAACGTAAAAAAATATACAATGAGCTCTCAAAATACCTCAGAAATCATAAGAAACCTCTATAATATTTGTACTCAGGCAGGGCTCTTCATTCAGAAGATGGAGAATCTGCAGAACTTCTGAAATATTACAGAGAAAACAGGAAAGTAAAAATCCTGGCTATACAAATGGATGGACATGGAGAAGATTATGTTGGCGAAATTAGCCAGAAGGAGAGAGACAGTTACAGAATGACTGCATTTATCTGCATAACATAAATATATAGGTACTATTATGATACCAATATCCAAGGTCAAGTGAAACATTCAGGAGGTCCTGTCAAGGTGGAAATTATCCAAACTGTGGGAGTCAGAGGCTAGGTAAGACAGAAATGGAACAGTGTGCTAACAATTGTGAGGGTACTAATGCCAACCTAGAACTGAGCATTAAATGAGGCAAAAGGATACACTGACAACCCTTTAATGTATGTTTTGTAATCCTAGTCTGGAGGGAAGGAAAAGAAAGATAGAGAATGGAAAGAAATAAAGAACCTGCCATGGAAGAGGGGGGCTGGGGGAGGGGAGGGGAACCGGGGGCGTTGGTGGTGGGAGGTGGCCTGTGGCGGGGTGGGTGCTGCTCCTGTTGTCAAACCAAATATGACTTTTTTGTATATCTTTGTAATTGTAAAAATAAAAAAATTTTAAAAAAATCCTGGCTAAAATGCCCAGAGATTTCATAAATTTTATTTTTTCTTTTTTGGGGGGGTCACACCCGCGATGCTCAGGAGTTACCCCCTGGCTCTTCGCTCAGGAATTACTCCTGACGGTGCTCAGGGGACCATATGGGATACCGGGGATTGAACCTGGGTCAGCCCTGCAGGCAACGCCCTACCCACTGGACTATGGCTCCAGCCCAGATTACATAAATTTTATTTATTTATTTTTTTTTTTTTTTGCTTTTTGGGGTCACACCCAGCGATGCTCAGGGGTTACTCCTGGCTCTGCACTCAGGAATTACTCCTGGCGGTGCTCGGGGGACCATATGGGATGCCGGGATCGAACCCTGGCCGGCATGGGCGGCCCGCGTGCAAGGCAAACGCCCTACCTGCTGGGCTATCGCTCCCCCCCAGATTACATAAATTTTAAATGATTCCAACTGAGAAGTTTTGCCAGAGATAGGGACAAGAAATATACTGTTGACCAACTTGAAAGACCACTGCTACATTCTCCCCCAAATAACCTTTATTGAATTGTTTATAGACTTCTGAATTTGGGCCCTTGGCATTTTAACATAAAGGTACTACATCATAGCTCACTAAGAAAATCTAAGCTACTAATAAAGGGCTATTAGCAAATATGGCTCTGATTGTATATTGGCTTGAAAAAAATCAAGAGTTTTGAACAGTTGAGTTTGAGAAAATCAAAAATCTGGAAACTCTTCCAGAATGCAGACTGCTGATTTCTCCTTGTATACTCTTGGATGTTGAAGGTCCGAGAGTTCTCTGCAGTCTTTTAGAAGAGCACCATTCCAGGCAGGTTGTGACTAAACATCAGAGCACTTGTCTTGCAAGTATGAGGGCTTCAATGTCCAGTGCTGCCAATTTATAAAACAAAATCAAATAACAAAGGCCCTAAGAGCATGAATCCCATTTATGAGGGCTTTAACTAAATCCTGTTAAGCAGTCGCTAGGCATAAACTACAGAAGCATGGGGGGCGGAGCGATAGCCCAGCGGGTAGGGTGTTTGCCTTGCGCGGCCGGCCTATGCCCGCCTGGGTTTGATCCCCGGCATCCCATATGGTCCCCTGAGCACTGCCAGGAGTAATTCCTGAGTGCAGAGCCAGGAGTAACCCCTGAGCTTCACCAGGTGTGACCCAAAAGCGAGAAAGAAAGAAAGAAAGACAGACAGACAGACAGACAGACAGACAGACAGACAGACAGACAGACAGACAGACAGACAGACAGAAAAGAAAAAGAAAAAAAAAGAAAAACTACAGAAGCAGAAAACGTAAGGATGGAAAGTTTAGCAGAGCTCAGTGCTAAGTACCCTCTAGCCAAAAGAGACTCAGAGAGCCCAGCACTGAGGACCCACAAGTCAAGAAGAGTGACTAGGAGCCGGTAAAAAAAAAAAAAAGTCCAAGCGGGTCCGGAGCGATAGTACAGTGGGTAGGGCATTTGCCTTGAACTCAGCCGACCGGGTTCGATTTCCCGCATCCCATATGGTCCCCCAAGCACTGCCAGGAGTAATTCCTGAGTGTAGAGCCAGGAATAACCGCTGAGCATTGTTGGGTGTGGCCCAAAAAATCGGGGGAAAAAAAGAGTCCAAGCATTAGAGACTCAATGGCGAGAACCGAGGGCTCACAAGCCTTAGAGACCTTGAACCCCCCAAGCAGCTTAAGTTTTTGCAATTTTTACACGCTGAGGGCCCATTCTTATCTAAGACAAAGCAAAAGTACAGAAGCAAATTGGGCAGTCAGTAGTTAGCTCATCCTGTTCTCTGTTATAAAACACAAAAACAAGGTCAAACTTGACTTCATACGTTTATTTGAATCACCCATGTTATCTGCATTTTATATTAATGCCCTTGGGGTCTGGCATATTTTTTTTACTAGGTTGTATGCCAAATACCAGTAACAATTATAGACCTCATTCCCATGACCTGATAGTATGGTTTGAGGCTCTTATGTTCCTGGAGCAAGCAGGTGCCCTTGAGGCTCTACTTGCATGAGACAGGACATATGGAGATGTTACTGGTGCCCGCCGAGCAAATCGATGATGAATGGGAAGACAGTGACAGTGACATGTTTTTCTTACTGGGTTGTAAATTCAAGCACATTGTGGAGTTTAATGCTTCAAGATGGAGCCACAGTGGTTCTTGCCCAACCTTTCAGCACTCACAAAGGCCCTATCATCTAGTACTTCCAGATCAGAGGATCATCTTGGGCAACAAGATTCCAACATATGAATTTGGGACCAACACAAAAACTCAGGAATAGTAGATGCACAACAACCTTATGGAAAAAGATGACAGTTCCTCCCAAGAATACAATACTCAAAATCCAGGGTGTGTAGAAATAGTCCTGTTATCCTATTACATATTGAGCACCCATTTATTTATCTACATCCTTTCCAAATTCAAATATGAATTTCTTCACTAATTCCAAAAAATGAATATATTTGCGTTGCTTTTACAATTTAAAGAATAGTCTACTTTTCATTGTCCTTAGTATTCCTGACTGCATATTGAAGGACTTTCACAATGTTTACACATAGTAGCTATTGTTTTCTACTTGAAGAAACAGAGAACTTTGCCCACTTCAGTGTTGGAGGAGGTTATTCATAGGAAGTGACCACTGGTTGACCCTTGTACTAGACCCTGGCAATCAGAGGGCTCCTCATACTCTCCCAAGAATTTTTTTTTTGCTTTTTTTGGGTCACACCCAGCAATGCTCAGGGGTTACTCCTGGCTCTGCACTCAGAAATTACTGCTGGTGGTACTAGGGGGACGATATGGGATGCCAAGGGTTGAACACAGGTCAGCTGCATGCAAGGTAAACGCCCTATCAGCTGTGCTATTGCTCCAGCCCCCACCATGAAATGTTTGAAATGTGCAATTAGTCCTGTGCATTTAGACAGGTTTCCCTCATTAGGAGCTGCCTCATGTACACAGCCTTGAAACAGTAATATATTGAGGGAGCCTCTAGCTACTACATGTGACTAAGCCCCATTAAGGGTCTCCATATAAACTTGAAGATTTTTACAATATGGACATTCCTCCAAAGCTAGATGGCTCCTTTGACAGCCTACGCTCCTGGGGGATATACCCTGGAGCCAGCGCTGGAGAAACACAATCCGCACTTTTATTTTCATAGCAGCCTTGTTCACAATAGCCAAAACCTGGAAACAACCAGTAGCCGAGAACTGATGACTGGATAAGAAACTGTGGTCATCTACAATGGATCTATGCGCTGTCGGAAAAATGAAGTTATGAAATTTCTATAATGGATGGATTGGAAAGAATCATGTTGAGTGAAATTAGTCAGAAGGAAAGAGAGAGCATAGAATGACTGCATTTATTGCATGGCTAATATACTAGGTGATCTTACAAGTGGGAAATTACCACAGCGTGTGGGAGTCAGGGCTGGTTTAGATGGAAAGGGACATGAGTGAATAAATGTCGAAAGTTCTGTACTACATAGACTGAGCATTAAAGACAGACAAAATGCTGATGGCTTCTGTGTGCGTGGTGCGCCCACAATGTGGGAGAAGGAGGGAGAGAGAGGGGGGAGAGGGGAGAGGAGAGTAAAGAACCTGCCTTTAGGCGGGGATGTGGGAGGGGGGGGGGGGGTGGGGACATGGGTGGTGGCTGGGGGCGGTGGGTGGAGGCGGGGTGCTGGAACCCTGTGCCGCCCCAGCGTGCTTTGTTCGTGGTAATAAAATGTTAAAAAAACTTGAAGATTTTAGTGGTTGGCTATTGAGATCTACTAGTCTTATGGTCCAAAACAAGCCCTGTATGTACATTTCCTTGCCAGTCAAGAATGTCTTCTTTCAGTTATGAAATTTGCCTATAAATGGATGGACATGGAAAGGATCATGTTGAGTGAAATTAGTCAGAAGGAACGAGAGACATAGAATGACTGCATTTATTTGCATGACATAAATATATCAGGTGGTCTTACCAAAAGTGGAAATTACCGCAAATGTGAGGGAGTCAGAGGTTAAGTAAGATAGAGAAGGGAACATGTGAGATTAAATGTCGAAAGGGCTGATACCAACATAGAACTGAGGATTAAATACAGGCAAAAAAATGCACATGATGGCTTCCAGGTGTATGTAGTGCAACCCACAATGTGTAGGAGAAGAAAGAGAGAGAGAGAGAGAGAGAGAGAGAGAGAGATAAAGAACCTGCCATTTAGGCAGGCTATGGGAGGGGGAGGGAATTGGGAACAATGGTGGTGGGAAATGGGCACTGGTGGAGGGCGTGGTGCTGGAACACTATGTGACCGAAACCTACAAACATGAACAACGTTGTAATTGTATATCTCACCGTGGTATAATAAAATGTTTAATTTAAAAAAAAAAGAATGTCTTCTTTCTATCTGAATTGATCTGCCTTTTGTCAGAGTCAATTGGGGAGGGAGGAATCCTCTTTATTTACACCAAGAGACGTAGGTGGACAGTTTCATATTTTACCTGAGATCTAATATTACTAGAGGAGAAAAATGAAAGGAATATGCATTGTGTGTTGATTACCAGCTATAATTTTTACCTGCTGTGTGAAATTAGACAGGTCACTTCACCTTTGTGTGCTTCCTTTGTTAATTATAAGGATTATTTTTGATCAGAAGCTCTTTAACCTATTGCATTTGTTTGCTCATCATATTTTTAAACTTGGAAAAATTTAAATTCAAATATGTATTTCTAATAACTTTTAAAATGATAAGATTTATGGTGCTCAAGAGATAGTTCAAGGTGTAGAGCATATGTTTTGCATGCAAAAGACTCTGCCACATATAGTCCCATTAGCATTACCAGGAATTACCTAAATCACAGAGTTGCGGTAGCTCCTATGCACCACCAGTTGTGCCTCACCCTCCACCTCCAAATAAAAAGATTGGCAGCAATGGGTCATCATTCTCAGTGACAACAGTGGTTGAAATTGAATAGTGACTGTGCCTTTGAATAAGCACGAATTCTTGGCATAATATTACTTGCCTCCTTACTTTTTATTTGTTTATTGGGACAAAAGAGACACTGACAACCACTTACACTGTGGAGAGACAAAATGAAATAGAGTGTGGTGACAGGTTAGCACAGAGTCATGCATGTAGAAAGTATTTAATAAATATTAGATTAAACAATAAACAAATAATGGTTCATAGCACTCAGACACAATTTAATCATGGTCAACAAAACCTATATCAAAATCAACACTGTGACTTTTTCACATGAAATTGATCAGTAAAATGACTATTTCTAATTTTCAGCTACGTCTTTTTCAATTGATACTAACCAGATTAGGATTCCCAAGTGAGGCATAGCTGACTAAAAGAAAACAGTGTTCTTTGAGTGTCTCCAGCTCTCATATTAGCTACTTATGGTTAAACTGGGATTTAAATCAATATTTGATTTGCAGTAAATTTAGATTTTAGGTACTGCACTTGCCAAGTACACAGTCTACCATTTTTATTTTTAAGTACAACCAATTTAACAGAGTTTGCTGAGCTTCTCATTCTTTTGGGGGCAGGAAAGGGTAGGGTGGCATACTTGGCAAATCTTGGGTGATACGGTGTGTAGGGATTGTACCTGGGTTGTCTGTGTGCAAAACTTGCGCATCAGCCCTTATGACCACCCCAACCATCCCCATATTCCCTACCAACTTGAGTCTTTTAGTCTTATAAGAGTTATAAATAAGCTCCTAATAAGTCCCCATGGGACTTTTTTTACAGAAGTGCCCCCACTATTTTCAGTTTTTCAATAGCCTATACCTTTACACTCACTGGCTGGCTCATTTATTCAGCCACATACTGCCTACTGAATTAATAATATAGTTTAATGGGCCTGTTCCAGTATGTGATTGCATTAGTTTGTCCATATTTTAAAATATTCACATTTCTAATTAAATTTGATTTGTACATCTTGTTCCTGAGTTTTTTAGTTTTTATTTGTAGAGGAATAAAACTTAAGTTCTATTTTAATAATAATCTAGATAATAAAATATAAGATAGCTTGTATCCTCTTTAGAATTTGTTCTATAATGATATTTTTACCTACAATTGTGTAAATGTCATTTATATCACCTCAAAACTGAAGAGATCCAGGTTGGCATAAAGGGAATTCCACTGACTCTCAGTATAGTGTGAGGATAAGATGGAAAAATAAGATGGAAGGAGAGCCAGAGGACAATTAATACTTACTATAGACAGACTTCCAACCCCAATTGGACTCCCCATTTTCCCTCCTCTATAATAATCACGCTCTTCTGGTTTCAGTCTCCTTCATCTCATATTTACAGAATACTCAACCCATACTTTACAGATGAATATATCTAAACATAAGTATATTTGTGTCAATCACCTGTTCAAAAGTAAGTAATGGGCTTACTATAACACAGGGACAGTGGGAGTGAGCAGCGGGATGCTGAGACAATGGTAGAGAGAAGACACTTTGGTGGAAAGTGTAGTGTTAAAAACACTGTATTTATTAAAACATACCATTAACAACTTTGTAAATAGTGGTTCCACAAATAAAATTCAAACCAATCATTTAAATGTTAAACTTTGAAGTAATCCGCTATTATCCAAAGGTCCTGTTCATCTCTCTACATCCTCTTCTTTCTTACGCTCAAAGAATCATACCCAACAGTTTTCTGTTCACATCAGAGAATTGTGATACATCAGGTGTTTTTATTTTTGTTTTTTTTAAGAAAGGATAATCTGCAAGAGCTGCGCAGAGGTATGGCAGCCTTCTGTGCTCTGAACAGTTGGTAGGGTCATAAGATTCTGCCTGAATGAAAGTGAGGCCTTCTTGGATATCCTATCACAGGGAGAGCATCATTAAGCAAAATCAGCCAGTCAACCACTGCAGTTCGCCAACCTGGAGTAGGACTCATGAGGATGGAAGTGGGAACTTCCGCCGCTCTTGGTGCTATAGGTAGAGGCAGAGTTTTAACCTGTCAGAATAGGACTCTTTAGTTCCAACTCACCACCATGGCAGAGCACGGGACCTGGATTGAGAGGGCATCCCAGGTTCCCGCTATGGGGCCCCAGCAGCAGCGCAGCCCCGCTGCCATTTCTTCCCCAGACCAGCCCATACCACCCACAGCATATTATGTAGGAAAACCTCCCTAAGCACCAACTACCTGGACACCCAGGCATGTGTCCATGGTCAGGCTCTGCTACACTGGTGGCTGCAGCCTTCCCAGAGTGCCCAAGCCAAGAATGGTAGCAGCCCTGGTTCAGGTCCTAGTCCCTGCTGAGACTGCTCTAGTCATTGCTACTGAGGCCCAGGGGGCTACCAGCAGGTCAACCTGGACCACTGGGGTAATGCATCAGCAACCTTCAGACTTCAGTACGGTACCTTGAGACTTCCTGATGCCTCCCAAATCACCACTGTACCTCTGGCTAGACTCCAACAACTCAGAACCAAGTTTCCCAAGAAATTAAATTATCCAAAGTTAGATATGTGGGAACCACACCCACAAATTACCTCCAACTAAGCCATACAAGTTCATTTATGGGCCTTGCTTCGGAGACCCATGAATAAATCTCAAATAAATTGCTAAAGAGATCAAAGTACAGTTAATCTCTAACCCATGCAAGAACTGGACAGACCAGGGTACATCGGAGAGAGTGGGTTAGCACAGTGCCCTTCCAAACAGAGCCCCCGGTAGCCACTTGCTCCCACAGACAAAAATGACCACCATGCTCCCAGACAGACTGCACCATTTCAAGACAGACATCACTGAGATATTAATCTGCTGAAAATTCAGATACTCGGGTTTTGTGACTAAAATCTCTAGGCTTCCTTGGAATCAGGATGGACTATCTCCCCCATGGGGAGAGAAGTACAGCCCATCTCAATGTACTTCCAGAAGCCTTCCCCAAAGTCACTACCCAGTTAAAAAAAAAACTACTCCAGCTGTACCTTCCTGATGAAAATATGAAACTCCTGAACAAATACAATGACCTCTTAGACATTGTATTGCAAATCATAATGCACAAAAAGGAGAAAGAGAGAGAGAGAGAGAGAGAGAGAGAGAGAGAGAACAAGAAGAAAGGTGCCTACCATAGAGGCAGATGTGGGGAGTGGGTAGTTGCAGGAGAGTGGTGGGAGGGAAACTGGGGATATTGGTGATGGGATATGTATACTGATGAAGGGATGTGTTGGAACACTGTATGACTGAAACTCAGTTGTGAATAGCTTTGTGATGGTCTATCTCACAATGATTCCATGAAAAAAAATGTGTTTTTTTATAAAAAGGGTGAACTCACTCCTTAACTGTCTCCTTTTCTTCCCTCTATGGTAAGTGGGAAGTAGGGAAGAGTCTTCCTTCAAATGTTTTATTCCTAGGTCACTTAGGAAAACCCAGTTACATCTTTTGTACTCACCCTGGATATTTCACATAACTATGGCAACTGCCATGTTTATTCACCTGTGTGTAATGTTGTTGAAAGCAAGAACTAAGATTTATTTTTTTAATTTCTTATTTAATAACTGTGATTTACAAAGTTAATGATAGTTGAATATTTCAACAAAATTCCTCCTCCTGTGCCACTTTCTTCCATCAGTGTTCCCATATTCCCTCCCTACCCCCAACCTTTACCACATCTCCACCTGTTAACTTGACAGGCATATTACAAAGTTTCAGTGGTTGCAAGTTAGACCTCATGTTTTCAATTTTGTTGAGTCTTTGTTTTGGATATATGGCAATACCACTCTCCTATATCATCAATATAACTGAAAGACCTAATGCCTATTAACCCATTACTTCCCATTCTCTTCCTCCCCTCTTGAACAACTTTTTAAATGTCTTTACTTCTAGAACCTAATAAATACAAAGGAAAGCCCATTATAGGCAACTGACCATTTACTAACTATTGAGTATATGAACTGCAGGATTCTCGTATCCTATATATTTGCAGATTTGATTCTGAAGAGTCATCTAACTGTTCTAATTAACTATATTTTATACAACTTTCTTTTCAACACATCTTGTTTTCTTTACTTATTCTTTTGAGATAAGTTTTTTTTGCACTTAATACTTATTATATTAAGCACTACATTATCAATATGCTACCTGATCCCATTACTGTTGTAAGATCATAATTTTGCTGAACTTTACAAAAACCAAACTTTCCAAGTATACATTGTATATTTATTGCAAAATTTAGAGAATCATATGCCACAGACAATTATGAGGTCAAATTTTAAAATATATAGCCAAAATGGTTAGATTACAACAAATTAGAAAATTAAATTAGAAAACATAATTTTTTTGTTAATTTTTTGTTTTCAAAAGTCACAAAATCCTTATTTTCTGAAGCTATTGATAAATTAGATCCTTCCTTCCTATCTATTTTTTTGCTTTTCTTTTGTTTTTCCAAATTTTCTTTTTGTAACCATGAGTTACAAAGTTATTTATATTTGAGTTTTTTACATACTATGCTCCATCACCAATCCCCACTAGTGTCAATTTCCCTCCACCAATAATCCCAGATTTCCTCTCCTAACCAACCCCCACAACCAGACCCAGCCTGTCATCTTATAAAGCACCTTTTAAGTTTATTAAAGTTTGGGTCTAGTCATTTCAGTGTTGTTGACTTTGTAGTTTGGATATTTAGCTCTACCATTGTTTAACGCCAACATTGTACCTGAATCCCCATCATCCCTACCCCAGTTGGGGGGGGTTTGGAGCTTGTCCTCGGGTGGTGGAGAACCACCACCCCACCGGGGCCGCCCCCAGTTGCTTTTCATCTATCTCTTCTATCTAGTCTTTCTTTCTTTCTTTCTTTCTTTCTTTCTTTCTTTCTTTCTTTCTTTCTTTCTTTCTTTCTTTCTTTCTTTCTTTCTTTCTTTCTTTCTTTCTTTCTTTCTTTCTTTCTTTCTTTCTTTCTTTCTTTCTTTCTTTCTTTCTTTCTTTCTTTCTTTCTTTCTTTCTTTCTTTCTTTCTTTCTTTCTTTCTTTCTTTCTTTCTTTCTTTCTTTCTCTCTCTCTATCTTTCTTTCTTTCTTTCTCTCTCTATCTTTCTTTCTTTCTTTCTTTCTTCTCTCTCTCTTTCTGTCTTTCTATTTCTTTCTGCTTTCTTTCTTTCATTTCCTTTATCTTTCCTTTTCCTTCTTCCTTCCTTCCTGCTTGCTTGCTTACTTTCTTGCTTGCTTCTCTTTATGTTTTTGGGCCACACTGAGCTGTGCTCTAGCTTACTGTGCTCAAGCAGCTGGCTCTGCCCTCAGAAGTCATTTGTGGCAGGGTTCAGAAGACATGGAGTGTGAGGGATCAAACTCAAGTTGGCTGCATGCAAGGCAAACACCTTATCCCCTATATTATCACTCCAGCCCTGATAAATTAGATTCTTAGAATAATTATCTACCATAATCCATTAAACATTTAAATCCTGCTTAACACAGCATATCACTTTAAGCTTTGATAAGCAAAATACTTATCATTTTGCAGCAGCCATCAACATAAAGTATAACAAACTCTTATGTTTAATGTGTCAAAACTCAAATTCTCTGCAATGACATAACTTTTTCATTAACTGAATATTGTGGATGTAACCACTATACTGGTTAAAAGGAAAAATCCCACTCTTGCAAGCTAACCCAAATCTTAAAAGAGCTAACCCAAATATATATCAGAGATATATCAGAATCGTTCACAGAAAATTGTGGTCGTAAAGGATCATCATCTTCCTTGTGAATTGTACCAAGCACCTCAGTGGTTTCAGATTCATGTTGCTTTTTCAGTGGTAAACATTTCATTTACCTGGGTTCACACCCTTTGCCTTTTACTTGGACAAACCTGAAAGCTCCAAGCAACTAGAACTGCCAACTTCTGCATAGTTTCTACCCACAGTCATCAATCTCTCCCTAGCAATAAAAGGAAACTAAACCTTGGTTTGCCCCAGTGTCACTGGGAAGATGATGAATCTTTCATTGACTCTGGGCCAAGGCTGATGTTTCCCGGCAAATGTAATCTCAGTGTACAACATTCTACCAGCTCTATAATTTGGGAGTCAGAGTTTCTACACACAATGTGACACATTTCCTGGATTGGCTAATTGAGCCAGTTGCTTCTAAACAATCCGGTGCCAAGAGTCTTCCCAGTGATTTAAAACACCTTCCCTTTGGTTTTTTAGTATTTAGTATTCATTTACTTGGTTAACACTGGTGTCATATCAAATGAAGTCACAAAACCTCAGGGTGGAGACAATTTACCTCCCAAAAAGCAGCATATTATTCAAAGGAGATGGCTTCGTCAAAAGAGTGAAATGATTAGAGCACAAAGTTTGTATGGAAAAAAAAAAGGCTTATGGTCTTAGTTGGTACTAGACTCTATACATATTTTTTAATTCAAATGAAATTTCAATATAGGAAGGGAAAAAAAAGAATGTTATAAACATACAAAAATGACGTTAATAAATTTAAAGAATTATTTTCCCTTTAGGAAATATTAGTATAATTTAAATTGTCTGAAAATCAGTAACAGTAATTGCTTATCTTCCTCCATTTTCATTTGCTTGTTTACTTTATTTTTTTTGGTTTTGGGGCCACACCTGATAGTGCTTAGGGGTTAGTCCTGGCTCTGAACTCAGGCCTGGATGCAAAGCATGTGCTCCAGCCTCCTGAGCTCTCTATTAAGCCCCTGAACTTTTATAGAAAACTACCTGACCCAGATATTATAACAAATGCAAACCATGTTTCTTATTTTTGAAGAATAACCCCTGGAGGAAATCAAAACAGGTGTCAGCATTGAAGAAGAGAAGTTCCTCTACATTATTCACTGACATCTTTTTTTTCAAATTGAGTGTAATAACTTAAACTTCAATCTCTTTCTATAAGGAACTATTTTCTACAAGTAGAATAACACCTCTCAAAGTAACTGAAGAAAGTGTTCATAATTTATTTCAAAGAAAGCATGCCAGGGGCTGGAGCAATATACAGCAGATAAGGCATTTGCCTTGCATGAGGCCAACCAGGGTTCAATCCCAGACATCCTATATGGTCTCCTGAGCACCACCAAGAGTAATTCCTGAGTGCAGAAATAGGAGTAACCCCTGAGTAATGCCATGTGTAACCCAAAAAGCAAAAAATAAAATAAAAAGAAAGCATGCCAGACAGTAAAACATTTTAAAAACTATTTCTATTTGAACTTTCAAATAAATTAAACCTGACTACATAGTATTTTCACACCTTCTTCCCATATCACTAAATAACAGTGGCATGCTTTGACTACTAAACTCAAATACATTTCAAGAATCCTCAAAATTATCTGAACCACCTCTACTAATACATTAAAGATCCTATTTCCAAGATGCGTTTGACATTTCTGTTCTTGATTCATTTTGTGGGGTGTGCAGGTTGGGTTATACATGGGAGTGCTCAGGGGTTACTCCTGGCCCTGTGCACTAAGGGATCACTCCTAGCAGTGGTCAAGACACTATGTTATGCCAAGGACTGAACCCAAGTCTCCTGCATGCAGCATCTGCACTCACCCCTTTAAGGTATCTCACCAAATTCTTTTTTAAAGTGAAATGCTATTTATCCTTAAGTGCTACTAATGCAAAAATGAGATAGGAAGTAAATCCTTTTAAATAGATGCTTATGATAGACAGGTCTATGCCCTTCAGCAGCAGGAAGCAGTTATAGACAATAACCTTCACACTTCACACACATATACCTTAAAGAGTTAAATATCCTCTCCCCCGCCCAGATCTTAATCTCAGAGTGGGGGGGAGGATATTTTAGGTAGATAAATGGGTGGCGCTGGTAATGACTTTTTTTTTTGAAATAATAAAACTAAGAAGAAATTTCCTAGTCCTGATGTAGCCCAAAGACAAGACCAGCATTCCTTTGGGATGCAAATACCGAATCTTTGGAAACAAAGAAAATAAGTCACCACAGAATTGCAAAACTTGAGGCACTACCCAGAAAAGGGTGAATGCTCTGGGAAAAGGAAACACTTGCAGATAATCTAAAAATTATAATAAGAATATGAAAGAACCATTAAGGCTTTTTCTCCTGTGACAAAGCCCACATTAAGTTTTCTGTATGCAGAGAACTAGAGGCCAAGCAGCTTGGAGAAGGTTTGTTACTAAAATCCAATCTGTGGAGGCAAGTGGGGCTCGTTCTCATCCTGGAAACTGGCCTGCATCTCAACCTGAGATGTGTACTTTCAGACTTTTGCTTCTCTAGAGAAAAGGCCTTGGTTCTCTCTCTCTCTTGAATGTATATCTATGTCTCTGTCTCTCCCTTCATATTTCTCTAAGTAAATTTGTTTAAATAAAACTAAGTTTACTACACACACAATAGATACATATATAGCACGGTTAAACACAAAGTCGATCAAACCTCAACAAGAGAAGAAATAATTACAAAAAATTATAATGCTTATTTGTTGTGCCAAAATTTAGAGCTATCTTCACTCCAAAAGTCATGCCTCAGGATGAGTGACTATATTATTTCATTCCACAATGGGTATTGTGGAGTCTGAATACCCTTGTATTCAGACTTTAACTTTACTTAAAGTCTGAAGTTGTATCTGCCTCAATTAAAACACTCAAAGGAGAATGTAGTTTAGCACAGAGAAATATGACAACTTGGATCAAAATGCACATAATTCTGAGTACTTAGTTTTATATTTATGAAATATAATATACTTAAAATTTAATACAGGGGCTGGAGCGATAGCACAGTGGGTAGGGCATTTGCCTTGCATGCAGCCAACCCAGGTTCAATCCCGGCATCCCATATGGTTCCCAGAGTACCGCCAGGAGTAATTCCTGAGTGCAGAGCCAGGAGAAACCCCTGAACATTGCCATGTGTTACCCAAAGTTAAATAAACAAATAAATAAATAATTTCATATAGAAGGTGATAGATAGATAGATAGATAGATAGATAGATAGATAGATAGATAGATAGATAGATAGATAGATAGATAGATAGATAGATAGATAGATAGATAGATAGATAGATAGATAGATAGATAGATAGATAGATAAAAGTATGATGCGTTTTATTATTCCAAAAGAGAATTGGCTGATGAAATTCACAAAATATTTACTGTCACAAAATATTTATAGAACACTACTTGAATTCAAGAATCAAATAATTATATAAAGAATATCATTCTTATATTATTTGTTATAATGTAATCAACTTACACCAATCTAGAAATAACATAATTTCAAATGCAAATGAACTTGCTTTTCCTTCTCAGGGCAAAATGTATAGGGTCAGATGACAAAAAGTCAGAGACAACATGTTTGTGAACAATTTCAAAAAAAAACAAGTTAATGACTTATCATGATGTCTAAGTTAACATCATGTTTAGGTTAACATTGAAATTTTTACAAAAGCTATAAACTAAATTTGAAGAAAGACTACAAAGTTGAAACACTATTTTCAAGTATCATTTGCAAAATATCAGCATATGGAGTAACTATTAATATAATAAAACATTGCTAGTTATGGAAACCCAATTATGAACATCTTTGTAATTGTGTATCTCACAGTGGAATAATAAGAATTAAAAAAAAATAAAAAGAATTACTAAATTAATAATATATTAGAAGTTTTTATGAATCACAATGATACTAATAAAAGTAAATAGGCAAAGAGCATCAATAGGTGATTCACAAAAAAGATAATTAAATTTGTATTCTAACATTAAATGTATTTAATTTTTTGGAGCCAAGGGATGTTTCGCCAGCAAAAAGGGTCTGCCTGCGCCACTCCACACTGACCATGTGATCATAGGGCTTTGTTCTTTGGGATCCCAAGGGCCACAAGTGAGACCTCCAGAGCCTCATTATCAAATGTGTGCAATTGCTGCAACTAGTGTGTGAGACTCCTGGCAAGTATGTATGTTAGCATCACAAAGAAAAGTGTGTATCCCCCAAGTGAGTGCTACAACTAAAATGTATGTGAGCTACACAATCAGATGTCTGAGCACTACAACCAAGTATAGATATGAGCCCCCTAGTCCTTGCAAAAACATTGTTAAAAGAGGAAGAAACAGTGAATTAAAAGAAACACATTTAACTTTACAAATAAATGAAGGACATTTTCAAATTAGTGGAATTTAGAGGCAACAAAATAAACTTTTATGAACAGAATTGCAATATTATGTGAAACTATGGTAGAATGTGGTGAGACGAGGGACCCTTACTTTGGAAACACCTCTGTGATTCTGAACACAGCACTACCTCACTTTAGTACCAGCAATAGTGCTTTTTATTTCTCACATTTGGAAATTTTCCAAGTTCTCCTAATTTATCTTTCCTCCCTCCATTTCTTGAAAAGCTGGAATTAAACTGGACCCTACCTGAAGAATCCAGGTTAATGAGTCCATTCAATGGTTCATAAAATCTTCATTAGATCTGTTTTCATATAACAACATCTTTACAGGAGCTAGGAATCAAGTTGTGCCATCTTTGGGTCAGGGCATCCTTCCCACCACAGAGAGCAATACCAATATAAACAAAAAACCAGATGGAATACTCAACCTAAAGTTTTAGATTAAGCTTAGAGAATCTCATTATAGGAGAGATGCTTCTGGACCCCTTGCCAGGCTGTCTTCTGAGACACTCTGGGGGAGGATGGGTGAGCCCACCACCTGCTCAAACAGAGCCCCCATAGCTGAAAAACCACACTCCACCATCACCGCCACGCACAAGGCCAGACTCCACTGCTCAGATGAGCCTCATCCATAAATGAATCTGTTTAAAAACCCAGGAATGTGGATTTTGTGACTGAAATCTCCAGGTTTTCATGGAATCAGGAATTAGCTACTTCCCTGCATCTCCCTGTTTTTCTGAAAGGCCCAGTAGACATGCCCATGCCCCAAAGACCCCATCAAGTTAAAAACAACTTGAACTTTATCACCCCATTAAAATTTTTGGAATTTCAGGAGCACATGGTGCGACATCTCAAACTCTGCAATACTGATAAACTGAGTAGTACAGTTTGAATGGGATGTAAATTAGAAGGCAACCAATCTTGTTTAACAAAACATAAACACACAATGCTTATCCTGTAACAACATATTAGTAATTTCCTATACAAGAGCTTAATGGCTCCATGGTGAGATTGAACAATCTTCACTAACTTTCCTCTAAGGAAACATTTCTTTATTATTTTATCAAATTATTTATAAAGAGCAATATAAATTAAATTATTGAGGGTTTGCTCAAGGAGCCCAGGAGGGATGGCGGGTTCTAGCCCTGGCCCGCCAGCCCAGCAGAGTCTCGCAACAAGCCAGATGATCCCGCACTACATGAGGGCCGCCATTTTCCACATCCGGACTTCCCCCTCATCAGAACTCCACCCAGCAGAAGAGCCTATTACAGCCCGGCTCATCGGACCCACCGTGCAGCAGTCTTTTTCAAGTCCAGCCCAGGTATGCTGATCCAGAGACTCACAGACATGGGGCAGAGCTGCTACCGGCTCTCCCTGTGCCCAGCCGCTCATGAGGCAGCCGGGAGGGATGGCGGGTTCTAGCCCTGGCCCGCCAGCCCAGCAGACCCTCACAACAAGCCAGATGACCCCCCCACTCCATGAGGGCCACCGTTTTCCACCTCCGGACTTCCCCCTCGTCAGAACTCCACCCATCAGAAAAGGCTATTATAGTCTGGCTCACACGGCCGCTTGCAGCCGCCTCCATTCATCAATAAATGCTGGATTTAAAGGTGACAACAGAAGTATGCCACCCACGGCAGAGCCTGGCAAGACTCCCGTGTCATATTTGATATGCCAAATACCAGTAAAAATTATAGACTTCATTCCCATAACCTGATGTAATGGTTTGAGGCTCTTTATGTTCCTGGAGCAAGCAGATGCCTTTGGGCTCTACTAGCATGAGACAGGACATATGGAGATATTACTGGTGCCCGCTTGAGCAAATCAATGATGAACTGGAAGACAGTGATACAGTGATACAGTGATACAGTGATATTGTTATTGGAGCAGTCCTAAGGGGTGGTTGAGAAAATTGGAAATAATGGTGGTGGGAAAGAGCAATGGTGGTGGGGTTGGTGTTGGAATGTTGAATGTCTGTAACAAATTAGCATAAAAAACTTTATTAAAAAATAAATAAAATGACTCCACAGAGTCCAATGATCTTTCTTCTTATAAGAAAAATTTCTATCATAGGCCCAATTTCCTGATGATTGACTCTTGAAAACATTGACCATCTTTTATTGTAAGCGTTTTTTAAATTAGCATAAACCCTCTTAGCTATAATTGAGTTTTCTCCTAAGTAACCATGTTCCATTTTCATTCAACTAACTTATTATCATCTTTGCCCTAACATCAGTCAGGTGTTGAGAAACCCAAGGACAGAAAAGTTTGTTTTTTACGGGTGGAGGTAGAGAAAGTTGAGCTGTATATTACATCATCATACCCTAAGTTATGCAACTTCTCCACAAGACATGATCAGGTCCTGCAGTAAATAGAAGGAGCACCTGGGCATTCGAAAGAAAGCTGTTTGGCCTCTTTCTCTTTTGGAATGGAAAGAACAGAGTGGTTAAGAACTAATCCTGTGGTACCACAAGCAAACTTTCAAGAGATTGTGGAGGGGACAATGCCAAGTTCATATGACAGACAGCTCTTTTTACCACTTGTACAGTGCCACTTATTCATTTAAGGCAGCCAAAGGAAATGCTTTCAACCCGGATCCCAGACACAGAAAGGAATCCAGGTTTACGCCCCTCTCTACCAAGGACAGTGTACCACTCAACTATGCCTTTGCCCATGAGGTGAACCAGCTGCCCATCAAAAGATGACATCATATCTTAGGGGCAAAGCAAACAAATGTGGCAATTTTTTCTTAGCATGAAATGTATTCAAATTCCATTTCCACTGTACTGTCCAACCTCTGGTGTTACTTGGGGGGAAAAATAGTCCAAGGAAAAAAATTATGTAATGTTAGATTTGGATGTTGATCAATATTAGAAAATGCAGGTAGATTTGAAGCAAAAAAAGTTGGTTCATATTACTACTCTTGATTCCAACTTCTTTATCTCACTAATGAGGGTAAAGAATAGAAAAATTTGACTTTGTCATTCATACCTTTTCATGACATTCCTTTGCTCAATAAAACTTTAAGGGCTGTGTTGGAGTGATAGTACAGCAGGTAGGACATTTCTTTGCAAGCAGCCAACCTGGGTTCGAGCCCCAGCATCCCATATGGTCCCCTGAGCACCACCAGGTGTAATTCCTGAGCAGAGAGCCAGAAGTAACCCCTGAGCATTGCTATGTGTTACCCAAAAAAGCAAAAAAAAAAAAAAAACTTTAAGGGCTGACCTCTCCCATCAGAAACAATGTAAGTTTTATTCTTTAATCCATTATTTTTGTCATCTGCATGCAGATTATCATTCCAATCAAGTCACCAACTAATTACTCAACAGTTACTCACAAAAAAATCAACATAGTTTTAGGCACTCTGGGCATAGGTTACAAAATATGTTCTACTTTTACATTATTTTATAAACTTGTTATTTACCTCCTAAATAATAACTATAACTGAACTCATTTGCAAACTATACCTCAAACTCTCTATTTTTCTACCATAATATTTTATTGGTAGAGATCAGGATACTACTAAATATTCTACAAAAAGAGCAGGATAATTCTCCACCCCACACACATATAAATATCCATTATATATAATGTATATTTATATCTATATAAACTTCCTCAGCCCCCAAATGTCAAATAATGCTGTGAGAGTAAGTCATCTGTGAGAGAAGAAAGTGCTCTTTCCTGCTTAGAATTCCTTATTATGTGAACATTTTTTAGTCATTCAGCAAAAAAAAAAAAAAGTTCTAAAACAATTTTTTCTCTGAATGTATTATTTTCCTTTATTATTTGGAGAATTTTGAGAGGAACAATTTCATACTGTTCAGCATATTCTTCAATGATTGATAACATTCCTGGAAAACACTGAAAAAATATCTATTGGTAACAGTGACAAAATATTCCTCTATTTTATGTACTATGAACACTTCATGCTTATAGCTATCCCTGTCACATTTTACCAATTCCAGCACTGTCAAAATCAATTGATTTCTTTTATGTTGCATCTTCAATCAAATCTTTTTGTGAGTATGGCAAGTCCCAATGAAAAGAATTTCAGAAATCTAAGTTGATCATATGTGTATGGCTGCAAAAGTAAAATACTAAATTCAACACATAGCAGAATATGTATATATATATATTTATAAAATAAACCTCTGTCTTATTTGACTGTGCTTTTCCTTTTATCATACTTCATTACAGTACACTATTATTTCTATGTAACTTAAGAACTGAAAAGGAAAAAGAGTTGAATATTGTTTGACAATCCCTCTGTCTTTAGTTATGTTTGAGATGGGATAACATTTTTAAAAAGCAGGACAGAATTAAAATTTCTAAATATGCTTAGCAGTAAAAAGATAATCATTTATTATATTCCCATAAGAAATTCTAAATATGTTTCATGGGGCCAGAGAGATAGAAAGCAGGTAGGGCACTTCTCTTGCCTATGGGTAACCCAATTATATCTTTGGCATCCTATGTGGTCCCCAAAAGTGATTCCTGAGTGTAGAGCCAGGAGTAATCCCTGACTACCACCAGCTGTAGCCCAAAAGCAATTATATTATATTTATAACTTTTCATATAGTTCATTACTATACTGGTATTTAAAAAATATCTAATCTTATGATCCAGGGCACAGACACACAGGGCAGAGCTGCTACTGGCTCTCCCCATGCTTGGCTGATCAGGAGGCGTTCAGGAAGGAGAGTGGGTTCTGGTCCCAGCCCGCCACCCAATAGAGCCTCAGAAGAAGCGAGAGGAATCACGCACCACAGTCGCAGCCATTTTCAAGATCTATATTCCACAGCTCATCAGAGCCCCACCCAAGAGAGAAACTGATTTGAAGCCCAGGTATGCAGCTCTCAGCAGCTAAAGTCACCAGGTTTTTGTGGTTAGAGCTGGGGTCCCTTTCCTCACCTCTGTCTCCTCCAGAAGGCATGGTGAACCCGCCCACAAATTGTTTCTGGTGCTGTCAGCCATGATACTGAGGCACAGGGCACACAGGGCAGACACACAGAGCAGAGCTGCTTCTGTTCTCCTGTGGTGCACAGCCGCAAAATGGCCATGCGATATCTCAAAGCCTGGTATACAGAAGTACCAGGTATTTCACCACTTTTTATAGAATTAAGTTTGGGACATACAATCACAAGTCTGAGGGCACGATGTCTTGTCTATAGGAGCATGTTGGTGGTTTCTTATACAGTGGGCCCAAATGACACAATGGATCCAATTGAGATTTAATAATTTCTATTGACTTTTGTCTAAGAATAGATTCATTGACTGTGTTTGGAGAACTAGCTCCAACAAGCAATACAGAGTAGATTATTCAATGTATACTTAGGACAAGCTCAAACAGAGGTTGAAAAACATTTGAAATAAGTGTTGTCCCTGGTGTGGTGGTGGAGGGTTTGGTGTTGACTAGTAGAAACCCACTACATTCTAGCTAGAAACTCAAAAAGTGAATGCAAGAACAGAAATTGGCCAGATCTGCACATAACAACCCCCAAAAAAAAAAAAGTCATGACTTTATCAATACCAGTTCCATATATGGGCTCTAATGATTAATACAACTAGTGCTGACTAAGGGAGGAGGCATGGAGATGGATGGTGGGTGGGAAATAAGGGTCTTTGGTGATGGGAATACACTGGTGGTGGGATTGGTGTTGAATAAGGAATCTTTCTAACAATATTGTGAAAAACTTTGTAAATTATGGTGTTTAAATAAAAAACAAAAAATAAATTATAAAAAGAAAGAAATCTAATCCTGCCAAAGCAAATTATGATTGACTTTTCCTTTTCCTTCTTTTTGGGGGTTTGGGGGAAGGTTGGTGTGAGGTAGTCCCAAGGAATGCTCAAGGGGCCCAGGGTCCACTCCCAGTGATGCTTGGCCATCAGTTCAATTCTTGGGTAGTTGTTCAATGTTAGGGCCCAAGGATGTGGTGCTCTGGCCCTGTGGAACCAGGAACCAGTTGAACTACTCTGGTGTTTTACAAGGACCACCAGGACCACAGTCTGTAATCCATGTGCCCCTAATTCCTAATCCCTATACTTTCTCAATGGCCCTGCCTTCTCTTCTTTTAATCAGGAAGGAATAGAAGTCTAGAGGAGTTAAATTGCCTTGCACTGAAACTCATAGTGAACAACCTTCAAAATTGGTCAACTTGGACGTTAACCCAGAAAACGAGTTCCATTTCTGTGTGGCCCAGAAATGTTACCTATGAAAGCATATGCACTATGCTATCCAGAAGTTTCTTCCCTTAGACTTCCCAATAGAGAACATCAATCAAACCCCTGGGTGGCCTTTAGCTGGGAGGAAAAGGAGGTAAAGGGCTTGGAGAGAAGTTTTTATTCAAATATTTTTTCTAAATCTTCTCCCCCCCCACCAACCTTAATTTTATTTATGGGAAATGAAGGGAAGAATAAAAGTACTGGCTTGGAATGAGAGTTGATTTGTCTTCTCTCTACTACTCCCACTTTTTTTCTTTGACCTACAAAAATATATTGTTTGAGTCTTTTAGAGACTATAATTTGCCTTAACTCAAGGAGCTCTCTGCTGCTGGATGTGGGAAAACTGTTTAAATAGAAACCAGCCCTAAGAAGTTATTAAGTATTACAAAAGGAAAATGAAGGGCATTGATGAAACCTACTAGAGATTATTTGGGGGCATGGCCAGAAGTCAGAGGCCTGTGAAATAACACCAAGTGGTGTACAGAAAATGTATTCATACGTCAATTCTTGCCACATAAGGTTTGCTCGGAGGCCCCAAAGCAAGCAACATGGCTCATCTAAGTAAAGAGCTAGCCAAGATAATCTAATGACCTAAGAATCTAATGACACTATACACTGTTTCTGATCCTGCTTGGTTTTATTTTAACAGACTGATTTTTATTGCTTCTCTTCTGTAAGTGTAGGAATGATTCCCTGCCATTGCCTGCTGAAATTTTTTAAAATTATGAGATGAAGTTTAATAAATGTAGTTTTTAAAAATATCCATTCAGCATGTTATTAATTATTAGTATGAACTTCTGGCAGGACTGGACTAAAGAGAAATAATTGCTTCAACCACATCATCTAAGGAAATTCTCATCTAACTAAAATAATTTTATGTGAAACATAAACATGAATTAGGAAGGGCATATCCAATAGAAGATTTGGGGACACAGTGTCTCACTTCTTTCCCAATGCCCTCAGTCCTATCAACTATAAAAATTTCAAAAGAACCATGATTTTTCCATGAATGCTGTCCTAATCAGGTCTGAGACAACCAAACTAAATCACTTTTTTTTTTTTTTTTGCATCACACCTGATGATGCTCAGGGGTTACTCCTGGCTCTGCACTCAGGAATTACTCCTGGAGGTGCTCAAGGGACCATATGGGATGCTGGGGATCGAAGGGGGTTCCCAGGTCAGCTGAGTGAAGACAAATGTTCTATCTGCTGTGTTATCACTCCAGCTAAACTAAATAATATTTAAATGTGTTTGTAACATTCATTCGTTTTTTTTTTTTTTTTTTGCTTTTTGGGTCACACCCGGTGATGCTCAGGGGTTACTCCTGGCTCTGCACTCAGGAATTATTCCTGGTGGTGGTCGGGGACCATATGGGATGCCGGGGATTGAACCCGGGCCATCATGGGCAGGCTGCGTGCAAGGCAAACGCCCTACCCACTGGGCTATCACTCCGGCCCCATCGTCGTTTTTTTTTTGTATTGACTTTCACATTCCTTTCGAGCCTAATTTTCATTTGCTTTATCATCAACAGAAACATCAGCATTAATTTTATAGGGATATATTTCAATTTTAGCCTTCCAATAGCCAAACAGTTCCTACTGCTTGATCTTGATCACTTTGACTGTTTTGATGTTTAAATGTGGAGTGTCTTTTGGTATTTAGATGCTTAAGTTCTTTTACAGAGAAATGTTTTTATTTTTACATGTCACTTGTCACTTGTCTTCCCGTTGTTCATCGATTTGCTCCAGCAGGCCCCAGTAACATCTCCATACGTCCTGTTACATGCTAGTGTAGTCCAAGGGAAACTGTTCGCCTCCAGGAACACGAAGAGTCTCAAACAATTCCTTCACGTCATGGGAATGAGGTCTATAATTGACCGCATCAAACCTCCACCCAGCAGAAGAGCAGGTCACAGCCCTGCTCATCAGAGTCCCACCCTACAGCCATCTATTTCAAGCCCAGGTATGCCTGATCCAGAGACTCGGAGACACAGGGTAGAGCTGCTACCAGTTCTCCCTCTTCCCAGGTGATCATGAGGAGTCCAGGAGGGTAGATGGGTTCTAGCCCTGGCCCGCCATCCCAGCAGAGCCTTACAAGAAGCCAGAGGAACCCCCACATCATGAGGGCCACCATTTTTATTTTTACATATAAAATGATAATTCAGAGGGAAAAACACAATGTAAGTGAAGAATTAGGATTAGAAACATAAGGAAGGAAAAAAAAAGCAGCAGAAATATCCCAAAGGAGAATAGTTTGGAATGTTTATAAGAGGCAGTATGATTGGCGAATGATGAGCAAATAGGTGAATGGACTAAATGTAATATAGGAGGAAAATAGGAGTCAACCAGCCATACCACTCCTGGGAATCTACTCTGGGAAACCAAAAATATGCAGTGGAAACACCATCCCTACTTTTATGTTCATTGCAGCATTATTCACAATAGCCAGAATCTGGAAGCAACCAGAGTGCCCGAAAATCTATGACTGAATAAAGAAGCTTTGGTACATCTACACAATGGAATACTATGCAGCTGTTAGGAAAAATGAAGTTATAAAATTTGCCTATAAATGGATGGACATGGAGAAGATTATGTTGAGTGAAATTAGCCAGAAGGAGAGAGAGACAGATACAGAATGACTGCATTTATTTGCATAACATAAATATATATGTACATATTATGATACCAATATCCAAGGTCAAGTGAAACATATATCAGGAGGTCTTGTCAAAGGTGGAAATTATCACAAACGTGTGGGAGTCAGAGGCTAGCTAAGACAGAAAATGAAACAGTGTGCTAACAATTGTCGAGGGTACTAATGTCAACCTAGAACTGAGCATTAAATAGAGGCAAAAAGATACACATGACAACCCTTTAATGTATGTTCTGTAATCCATAGTCTGGAAGGGAAGGAAAAGAGAAAGAGCGAGAAAAGGAAAGAAAGGGAAGGAAATAAAGAACCTGCCATGGAGAAGGGCTGGGGAAGGGGAGGGAACCGTGGACGTTGGTGGTGGGAGATGGGCACTGGTGGAGGGATGGGTGCTGGAACACTGTATGACCATAACCCAAATATTAACTTTTTAATTGTATATCTTTGTAATTGTAAAAATAAAAAATTAAAAAATAAAATAAAAGCAGAGTGTGACTATGAAAAAGCGGAGTCAAATTCTGAGTCCTTACACATTATTATAAGAGATTTATATTTTAATTGATAATGCAAATTATATGGTAAAATCGAATCATGTTAATTAGCATTCTTGCATAACTATAATCTGTACATAATATAAACAAAATTAAAACACAAAAACTATAATTATTTCAAGTCACTGGAGTGAACAGATGAATGGACAGTTGTGGAAGAATATCAAGACTTAGAAGAGAAGTGGTACAGGCTAGGCTTTCTATTTTATAGCATCTGGCCTAAGAGCAGTACACAATAAAACACAGTGTCTTTAACTCTGAAAACTTGGGTTCAGGAAGTAAGATGCTGTTATTGCAGGCAGTCAACACAGATTTGATCCCCAGCACCACATATGGCTCCTGAGCACTACCAGTGTCACTCCTGAGCACTAACCAGGAATAACCCCCTGAACACTTTTGGATATTGCCCAGAACACCCTTCATCTGGTCCCCAAAAAATAAAGAAAACCATGACATCTTGGCCTTGTACATCAAAAAGAGAGTTCAAAATAACAATTACAACTGAAAAATTTAAGGTAGGTATTTGAGAAGTCATAGACTAGGAAACAAGGGTCCTGGATAGATTAAAATAAATTTTCTGTATAAGACAAGCCTAAACATATTATTCACCCCCAAATTACACAGGCCTGGATCCACAGCAAAGCATCCCATGAGGGGCTCAACTGAGCAGAAATTGGAGCAGCTACTCAAGACTGTCTCTTTGTTAAAATTTTTTATTTTTACAATTACAAAGATATACAATTAAAAAGTTCATATTTGGGTTTTGGTCATACAGTGTTCCAGCACCCATCCCGCCACCAGTGCCCATCTCCCACCACCAACGTTCACGGTTCCCTCCCGCTCCCCAGCCCTTCTCCATGGCAAGTTCAAGACTGTCTCTTAATCAACAGGTGACCACACACTTAACATTCCCAAGAAAATCAGAAAATAATTTTCTGAATGTTCAAGGCATGTTTTTCCTGGAAGCTAACTTTCCCAAATATTTACATTAATCTATCAAGTAAGTTCAAGTAACTATAAGTAATTCCAATCAAATGTTATTTTTAAGAAAGGAAATGTTTACTAACTCCCAGCTTTGATTTTCCTCTTATTTGGGAAAACACTAGGACCCCAACACACTAATAGAAATAACAGTGACTCGGGGCTGGGGCAATAGCACAGCAGGTTTGCCTAGAACTTGGAGGACCAGGTTCGATTCCTGGCATCCCCTATGGTCCCCCAGCACCGCCTGGAGTAATTCCTGAGTGAACAGCCAGGAGAAACCCCTGAGCATCACTGGGTGTGACCCAAAAATGAATGAATGAATGAATGAATAGATAGATAGATAGATAGATAGATAGATAGATAGATAGATAGATAGATAGATAGATAGATAGATAGATAGATAGATAGATAGATAGATAGATAGATAGATAGATAGATAGATAGATAGATAGATAGATAGATAGATAGATAAACAGTGATCCTCTAACTTGAAGTCCCAGAATTCCTTCTGCCATTGACAAAAAAAAGCAAGAGAAAACCTCCGAGAAAAAATAAGTTAGAAAAAAAATGGGCAAATAATTTTAAAGATTAGTGTCTAATATACTAAATACTCAGACAAATGAATACAAAGACTCTTAAATAGATGCTAAGTAATTTAACTATTAATGCTACAAAAATATTAATGCAGAAATATGCTGTGATCCTAAGTTAATTATTACTATAGAAAAATGATTACTTTTTAATAAAGATATATTTAAAAAAATAAATTTTAAAAGTGTTGCTGTCATAAAATTTAAAAATTGATTATGCACATTTTAAAATTAAAAATGTATATGCATGCTAAAAAATAAGTTAGAGCATGTTTAAAGGGTCATTGACTGGACCCACAATATTGTTATCAGTGTCCCCGCAGCTATAACCTTCTTGAGGAAACATCAGGCACCATCAAGTTAAGTAGGCCCATCAGACTTTTTTTGTTAGACTTCAGCAAATACGTAAAGAAGAGAAAAAAACATAAAGAAAATACATAAAGAAAAGAAAGGGGGATATGGCTTGGTATAGAATAGTAAAACCTACTCATGTTGGGTTTATTGGAATAAACCCCTGGGAGCTCCCTTTCTAATAATTTTCCCTTTGCTATATAATCATCTCCTCAAATCTAATTCCCTGAAATCTTATTTATTAGTTATTACAATTCAAATTGCAATAACTAACCCATACACCCCCATTGCTACCCGCTGAATCAGTTTACATGTAATCACCAGAGTACAGGTATCACTCCCATTATACTTACAAGAAATAAGAGACATGAAGTAGCAATATTGCTAGAATTTGAGCAATATTGAGTTCTTTGAGTTCAAAGCCATTCTACCACCTCATCTTAAAACAGAAAAACATTTACTGACCTATACATAGAATTTTTCCTTTGCTCAAATTGTATTTATGTGGTTATTTTAAATGGAATCCTACATTTTTTGATGGGGAGAAGGATGGTACCTAGCTTGCTTAGGAATTATTCCTGACTCTGAGCTTAGGATCACTCCTGGTGTTGTTCAGGGAACCATATGTACTGCTCGAGATAGAAACTGGGTTGAGCACATGCAAGGTAAGTACCTTATCTACTGTATTATCTCCGCAATCTGTGATCTTATTTTTTATTTATTTATTTATTTATTTATTTATTTATTACATCAGTGCTCAAGACCTACTCCTGTCTCTGTGCTCAGGAATCACTTCTGCCAGGACAGGGGACATAGATGGTGACAGGGAACATACCTGAGCTAGCCATGTGAAAGACTCCGTGCCCTTCATTCTTTTTTTAAACTCAGCATATTATAAATATTTTTCTAAACCTTTATAGTGCATGAAAAACTCAGAATATAGTTCTCAATACACTGAAGTAATTGGGAAACTTGCCCTATGAAATTATTTACCTTAGAAAATTATTTACCTTAGAAAACTTGTAAGTTGAAACATGCAAGAATTGTCTTTGGATTAAAATGCCAATCCTGGTTCCAAAGAACCTAATGCAATTTTTATATAATTTCTCTAGAATCTTTTTTATGTTTTGATTTTAAAATTAAGGAACTAAACTAGGCAGAGCCTCGCAAAAAGCCAGATAACCCCCATTCCATGAGGGCCGCCATTTTCCACATCTGGACTCCCCTCTTGTCAGAACTCCACCCAGCAGAAGAGCTGCTCACAGCCGGGCTCATCGAGACCCACCCTGCAGAGTCTTTTTCAAGTCCGGCCCAGGTATGCTGATCCAGAGACTCACAGACATGGGACAGAGCTGCTACCGGCTCTCACTGTGCCCAGTCGATCATGAGGCGCCCGGGAGGGATGGAGGGTTCTAGGCCTGGTTCGCCACCCCAGCAGAGCCTTGCAAGAAGCCAGACAACCTCCCACTCCATAAGGGCCACCATTTTCCACATCCAGACTCCCTTCTCGTCAGAACTCCACCCAGCAAAAGAGCTGATCACAGCCCAGCTCCTTGGCCACAAGCAGCAGTGGGGTTCATCAATAAATGCTGGAGATCAGAGGTGACAAAAGAGTATGCCACCCGCACGGCAGAGCCTGGCAAGCTACCCATGTCATATTTGATATGCCAAATACCAGTAACAATTATAAACCTCATTCCTATGACCTGATGGAATGTTTTGAGGCTCTTTATGTTCCCCCACTCCATGAGGGCCTCTATTTTCCACATCCGATTTCTCTCTTGTCAGAACTCCACCCAGCAGACCAGCCTATCACGACCCGGCTCATTGAGTTCCACCCTGCAGCAGTCTTTTTTGAATCCAGCTCAGGTATGTCGGTCCAGAGACTCACAGACATGGGGCAGAGCTGCTACTTGCTCTCCCTGTGCCCAGCTGCTCATGAGGCACCCAGGAGGGATGGTGGGTTCTAGTCCTGGCCCACCACCCCAGCAGAGCCTCGCAAAAAGCCAGACGACCCCCCCACTCCATGAGGGCCTCCATTTTCCACATCCGGACTTCTCTCTCATCAGAACTCCACCCAGCAGACCAGCCTATCACAGCCCCGCGCCACGCAGTTCATCAATAAATTCTGGACTTAGAGATGACTACAAGAGTATGCTACCTGCACGGCAGAGCTTGGCAAGCTACCCGTGTTGTATTTGATATGCCAAATACCAATAACAATTATAGACCTCATTCCGGAATGGATTGAGGCTCTTTATGTTCCTGGAGCAAGCAGATGCCCTTGGGCTCTACTAGCATGAGGCAGGACATATGGAGATGTTACTGGGGCCCGCTCGAGCAAATCAATGATAAACGGGAAGACAGTGACAGTGAAGTTCCTGGAGCAAGCAGATGCCCTTGGGCTCTACTAGCATGAGACAGAAAATATGGAGATGTTACTGGTGCCCACTCAAGCAAATCGATGATGAACGGGAAGACTGTGATACAGTGAACTAGGCAATATCCATAGTTTAGGCACTAAAACAGCTGAACACAAACACCAGAAAAAAAAATCTAATGAGAAATCTCACTGAGCACTGTTTTCTCAAGTGTCCTCATGTGACACACAAGTCCAGCAAAAGAGAAGTCAAGGTGTGCAGCAGAAGTACAACAGGCAAAGCAGGGCCGGAGCGAGCCCAGCGGGTAGGGCGTTCTTGCCTTGCACGGGCCGCGCCCGGCCGGGTTCGATCCCCGCATCCCATATGGTCCCCCGAGCACTGCCAGGAGTAATTCCTGGTGCAGAGCCAGGAGTAACCCCTGAGCATCGCCGGTGTGACCCAAAAAGCAAAAAAAATAAATAAATAAATAAAAAAAAAAAGTTTAAAAAAAAAAAAACAGGCAAAGCAACAGAAGTGTTTTCTGAAAGTCACCAACAAGGATTTCCAAGTGAGGGTAGGGGGCTTATTTGCAGCAGGAGAGGGGTGACAGAAACAATGAGGATGCAGGTGGTGTTGCTGGAAGCGTTCCTCCAAGGCCACACCTCTGCTCTGTCCACCTGACTCATGCCATCTGACTCATGCCCAAGGCAGACAACCTTCCTACCTCTTCTGTGCCTTTCCCTATTAATAGGCCACCAAGGATCTGACCGTTCTGAAAGTCTTTTATCTTGAAGGCTTGGCTGCATATATGTTAGAATTAGAGGGGTGATATACATATTTAATGGCCAGTAATAACGGGTCCCAGATATGATGCCGAAGTGAGGCTCTGAGAAACCCCTGTGGCACAAGTTTGAATGTTGTAGTGTATGGATTGCAGGGACGCCCACAGAATTTCAGTGGAAGAGCTCTGCAGCTGCAGGGGCAGAGTCACCTGGCAAATGGAAGGCACCCTAAGCTTAACCACTAGAGCCAACAGCTAGGAACAACCAGTTTTCTGATTCTGACATATAAATGTCAATATAAATCCTGCTGAATTATTCACAATAGCCAGAATCTGGAAGCAACCAGAGTGCCCGAGAATCAATAACTTGGATAAAGAAGCTTTGGAACAACTACACAATGGAATACTATGCAGCTGTTAGGAAAAATGAAGTTATAAAATTTGCCTATAAATGGATGGACATGGAGAAGATTATGTTGAGTGAAATTAGCCAGAAGGAGAGAGACAGATGCAGAATGACTGCATTTATTTGCATAGCATAAATATATATGTACATATTATGATACCAATATCCAAGGTCAAGTGAAACATGTATCAGGAGGTCTTGTCAAAGGTGGAAATTATCACAAACGTGTGGGAGTCAGAGTCTAGGTAAGACAGAAAATAGAACAGTGTGCTAACAATTGTCGAAAATACTAATACTAACCTAGAACTTAGCATTAAATACAGGCAAAAAAGATACACATGACAACCCTTTAATGTATGTTCTGTAATCCATAGTCTGGAAGGGAAGGAAAAGAGAAAGAGAGAGAAAGGGAAAGAAATAAAGAACCTGCCATGGAGGGGGCTGGGGAGAGGGAGGGAACAAGGGACATTGGTGTTGGGAGATAGACACTGGTAGAGGGATGGGTGCTGGAACACTGTATGACCAAAACCCAAATATGAACTTTTTAATTGTATATCTTTGTAATTGTATATCTCACAGTGGTATAATAAAATACTTTAAAAAAATATAAATCCTGCTGATAATTAAAAAGACATTTTATCAAGTGAATGGCCAAAATGGGTGCCTATATTTAGACACAAACACATCAATAGAACAAAAATATATAGACAGCAATGCACAGAGGTCATCTAAATAAAAACCTCTCTCTCTCCACCCCCACTCTAAACTTTAAAAAAGTTCTTATTCAAGTTTGTACCAATCCTGCTGCCCACACTCTGTTCTGACTCAGCTTTTAGTCTGCCTCTCTCCCTGGGTGTAAAGGTGGGTAAATTGCACAAAGCTGCCTCTAACTGTTTACTCTTTCCACTGCTGGTAGCACCTTCTGAACATCTCTTCTGGCAATGCCTCCAAGAGAACCAGAGCATCCCAAGAGCAGTTTAGGGTGACAGACTTAACAATGTGACTGCCCATAGATGTTTCTATGTCTCATTGCTACAACTTAGAGTAACATCTTCACAGTGACAACAATTTAAAAAATAAGCACTTTGTGAGAAATATCAAATCAAATTATTAGACTTTTGACAGAGTAAACAAATAGTAGTGATGAGGAAATGGCATAGCTGTAAGCAAAGGGCCAGTAGGCTGAAATGTCTGTATTCAGTACCATACCTTGAGGCAGCTGCACGTCTCACATCTCAGAATTGCTGCTCTCCACTATTTTTAATAGCCAGAATCTGGAAACAGCCTGAGTGCCCGAAACAGATGACTAGGTAAAGAAATATGGTACACCTACACCATGCAATTCTACGTAACCACCAGGAAAAATGAAGTCATAAAGTTCGGGTATAAATGGATGGACATGGAGGATATCATGCTTAGTGAAATGAGTCAGAGGGAAAGGGAGAGACAAAGAATAAGGGTCAGGAAGAACGGTCAATAGTTAGAAGGGAAGCTTGCTACAATGGTGTGGGGGGGAGGGCAGCTAGGCTAGAGAAGGGATCACTATGCTAAAGATAGTTGGAAATGATCACTCTGCACTAGAAAATAGATAAAGGTACAAACATAATAACTTTTCAGTATCTGTGTGCAAACCATGATACCCAAAAAGGAAAAGAAAGGTGGAGAGCGAGTGAGAGAGAGAGAGAGAGAGAGAGAGAGAGGGGAGAGAGAGAGGGAGGAGAGAGGGGGAGAGAGGTGAATGCCATAGAGGGAGGATGGGGGGAAGGGGCGGGAAGGACACTGGGGACATTGGTGGTGGAAAATGGTCACTAGTGAAGGGAGAGGTTATGAAACATTGCATGACTGAAACTCAATCATTGAACAACTTTGTAACTGTATATCTCATGGTGATTCAATAAAAAATTTAAAAAATAAAAAATAAAAATTAATTTAAAAAAGAACTGCTGCTCTCAGTAAATGGGCTAGACTCAATATGGTTGCCTCATATATGTTCTGTGCCTCTTCCCTCAATTATAATGGCAGGTAAAGAAGAAATTTGAGTTATTCAGCATAACTACTACCTGGCACATACAGCTTTTCCTAACACATACCACCCAATATGCAGAACAAGCAACTAATCATTGAGTTGGTTGATCTTGTTCTCTATAGCTTACTTAATAAGGGCTATGGATAAAGGAGAGCCTGAAAAGAGATAAAAATAGCTAGTAATTATGCTCAAGTGCACAATAAATACTATTATTGATACAAATCTTCATTATTTCATTACTTAAACCAAATAATCTGGAATAGACTGGGTAAGTTTCCTAGATTAACTAATTAGTTAAAATTAACTGATTTATCTGAAACTTCCAAAATGTATACAGTTTTCTGGGTATCGTAAACAAGGGCCACTATGTATAACATGGGCCATAATAACATATCTGTCCTGGAAAGCCAAAGAGTCTTAACTAAAGAGAAATATTAGTAAAAGCATTATTGAAGCAACAAACAGAATAAACTATACAATGTTTCCTTATCTTAGTTTATTCATCTCAATTCCTTTAGTTTCCATAATCTTAATTCAGTTGATAAACTTTTCAAATTACTTTATTTTCCTCTTCAGAGATTTTGGCAATAGTCTTATTTCTAAAAGAAGGTGCTAATTGAATTATTCACATTAGGACTGGTGAGTATTTAACAGGGTTTAAAACAAGGTAGGAGAAGAGAGGGGACAGCTGAAAAAACTGCTATGCTTCTGTGGTTTTTTTTTTAGATCCATATTTTATGAATTAAAGCCATGGAAAACTATCATGATGTCTAAATATTTAAAAAGAAATATTATGTTTCCCAGAGGTCATTCTGGCACAGATGCTGAGCTGTTCCATGTCTGCCTGAAGAATCCAAGACATCAGACCCTCAATGTAACGTCATCCTTTTCAGGATTATAAAGCTAAATGATTTTGATTCATATTGGGGAGTGTCAAATTCATGTCTGATGTCAATTAAATTAACAGCAAGATTTTCTCCCCTATAAATTAAAAATTATGTTGTAGGGACAAATTAAACACATTTGAAGAACAGTAACTTGATTCTAACTGCTAAAAATATTAAGAGGTTAAGAGAAGAAAAAAGTATCAGCATATGTGCTAACTATGGCACTAGTATTAACAAAAACTGCTAAAATGCTTTCTGCAAAAATCACAGAAAAAAAACCTATATTAAACTTCCATGCCCTGGAGGAGTTATTTCCTTTCTTAAAGCCAGAATTAATAACTTAATGCTTTCTGAATGTTTGAAAAGCAGAATTTATAGACTGGTCTTCTAATTCATGCTAAGGAAAAAATTGATGACTTTTTTTTGGTCCCACATCACAACCAAACAATTCACACATTCTGAGGTACAAAACTTTTGCAGTTCATTATCAAAGAATATACTTACTTGTATATCAGTAACACTTTGCATCTCAATTCGTTCTCCCAAATCTCTACTTGCATAGATAACAGCCTACTCAAATTCGTGACTCCTAAACACAACATGCCCCAAACCCAGTTTCTGGTCTTCCCTTATATTCTTCCTTCTCTTCAGTTTTCCCAAACTATTAATGAAATCTTCATCGTTGTAGTTGCTAAACCAAAAAATTTAGCATCATACTTCCTCTTTCAAATGTCCTCTTTAATCCTGTTAGAAATCCTATAGTTGTGGTTACAACTAAGCAGGATCTGACCACTTCTCATCACTTCCACTGATAAAGTCTTGACATAGCAAACACCATCCTCCAGCTGGAGTCGCAACAGCCTGTAATTGGTCTTCTTGCTTCTGTGTCCAACTACAAAGTTAACTCTAACTCAGTAAATGGACTGAGTCTTTTTAAAATGTAAAGTCAGGCAGTATTTTATCCGCTCCAAACACTCTCCGAGTAGGCTAAGGTTTTCATAATGCCCTACAAACCTCAGCTTGATTTATTTGCTACCTCAGATCGCTTCAACTCTCTTTCTGGTCACTCTGCTCCAGTATACGTTTTGCAGCTTGGCATGGCCCTCACTTAGGCCTGTGCCCTTCATCTCTCTACCTGGTATATGTTTTGTCCTGATAATGACTTGATGTACTACCTGCCTCTTTTAAGACTTTATTCAAATGTCACCCTCTCTGTATAGCATTCACAATTACTTATAACCCTCATTTCTCCACCCACACCCAGCTCCTCACTGCTATGATTTTTCACGTTTTTTTCCATGACATTTATCACCATAAATGTGATATGGCATACTCATTTATTATAATTATTATTTATAATATTATCTCATATAAATGCCAGAATGGAAGTAACTTTTGTCTGTTTGGTCTACTCATATATTTTTAGTTCCTGGTCACTACTTGGAATATAATATGAATTAAGTAAATATTTTTTGCAGTGCTTTATCAAATAGTGGGAATTCACTGTTAGCTTTTATTTACTCATATGTCCATTCACCAATAAGTTTCTCAATTACCTAGCACTATTATGTACTCTGTGTGTGTGTGTGTGTGTGTGTGTGTGTGTGTGTCGAGATAGAGAGTCTATTTTCCCATTAGACAATCTGGTAATTAATATCCAGCATCCTTGAGTTATAATCTATTGGGCTGGAAAATACCTAAATTAAGAAAAACCTAGTCATTTCTATTGGATCAAGATTTTTTGTGAAAATTATTTATATCTGTGCTGTCTGGTACAGTAATCATTCGATCACATAGACTACTGTGCACTTGAAATGCAATTCTCACCTATTCCTCACTCAGTAACTTCACAGAGTGAACAACACACACTGCCATAAATGGCAGGCACAAAAATTGATCTGATACATTCACTTTGAAAACATACTTCCAAGGTTTTGAAAATTACCATCTGTGTCCCTTTTATGGTGGTGGAATAGGAATAGTCTGTAGTATACTTTAGGTACTAAACACTTTTTAATCTACATAGGTTTAAATCTATATATAGCTTTAAAGTCATTTGATTTTAAAATGACTGTGATCTACAAGTGAGTGTCTCTGGCATATGGGACTGATACATATTCTGTACAAGGATCTGATGACCAAGACCCGCTTTCTTTTTATTGTTATTATTTTTTAAATATTTTATTATACGACTGTGAGATATACAATTACAAATATGTTCATGTTCGGGTTTCAGTCATACAGTGTTCCAGCATCCATCCCTCCATCAGTGACCATTTCCCACCACCAATGTCCCCAATTCCTCCCCCTCCCTAGTTTGCCTCTATGGCAGGTTCTTTACCTCTTTTCTCTCTCTCTTTCTCTCTCTCTTTTCTCTCTCTGTCTCTTCTCTGTCTCTTCTCTTACAATTGTGCACTGCAATATATATGTTTAGAAGTTATCCGGTATATCTTTTTGCCTATATTCAATGCTCAGTTCTAGGCTGGTTTTATCATTTTCAACAATTATTAGCACACTGTTCCCTTCTCTGTCTTACCTAATCTCTGACTCCCACACACTTGCGGTAGATTCCACCTTTGACCTCGAGCACCTCCTGATTCATGTTTTGCCTGACCTTGGATATTGGTATCATAATATATATGTATGTATGTATATATACATATATTATAAGACCTGCTTTCTTGTGGGGCGTGTGCACCAGGGTTTGTCTTACCCCACTCCGAACCCTTCCTCCTCTGAAGCCTCTCTGGGCTGAATTTTTGGATCCACCATAGATCTAACAGCTCAAGTATTTCTGAATTCATTTCTTCCTCCGGTTTATTAAGTCTCCATTAAGACTGACTCTGATTTATAGGGCAAAGGAAATATCATTCAAGTTAACAATTTAGAGGCCTGCCTGGCTTTGGAGTTAGTAGTCATTGGAATAGAATATCAACTCTGTATCTTGAAAAATGTGCTCATAATTCTGTTTTAATGTTTGCATCTATGAACTGGAAATCCAGACCCATCCACTCCGGATCCACAGCTGTGCCACCTGGCCCCACATGGAAGCAACCCATGGAGCTGACCTCCCAGTAAGGCCAGTCCCTGGCCAAGTCCAACATTGCTCCAAGGGTTCGCTCACACTTTCAGGGAAGGGGCCATGCTGGCCAGACTTGGAGTGGAGATTTGGGCTCCTCTGCCCTTTCCTCCACCTCCATGCCAACTACCCTGGAAGACAGACCCACACCAGACCCACAGCTCCATTGGTGCATGGCCCCCTTGCGACCATGAGGCATTCTTAGATAGTACTTATTTTAGGATCAGGTCCTTCCTAGGATCTTTAACATTTATATACTGACTACAGTTCTAGAGCAGGTTCTAACTGATACCCGTCATCCAGTAAGCCTAGCAAGAAGCCAGAGGAACCCACACATCGTGAGGTCAGTCATTCTCAATATCCAGACTCCATAGTTCCTCAGAGCTCCACCCAAAAGAAAACTGATCTTTCCCTTTTAAATTTCATCAGTAAATGCTCACGATGAGAGCCTTCTACTGAGAGTATACCACCTACACGGCAGAGCCTGGCAAGCTACACATGTTTTATTTGATATGCCAAAAACCAGTAACAAATATGGACCTCAATTCCATGAACTAAAGAATGGTTTGAGGTTCTTCCTGTCCCTGAAGGAAGCAGATGCCCTTGGGCTACAGTTGCTTGCGATAGGACGTATGGACATGTTACTGGTGCCCGCTCGAGCAAATCAATGAACAACGGGAAGGCAGTGATACAGTGATACTAAAGACTTCTAAATTTTTAGAAAGAAATTCTGTTAAAGATGAAACAATATCAACCTTTGTAGGTTCAAGAAAATAGTAGAAGACAGAAATCAGATGGTATTAGAATGTAGAGTTTAAACCACAGCGCAAGAGAATAGGATAATATTAGAATTGGAGAGGACTGCCAAAAATGTTAAGAATGGAAACCAGGGGGCAAGAGGGAGGCTGAGGACAGCAGACAGTGTGAGCTGGATGCTGGAAAGGCTGAACTGTGTATACATCCCCTGCATCAACCTAGGCCATATTTTGAGTCAAAGACCAGCACCTGGAGTTGTTGTCTTCAACTAAAAGCAATAGGTGTAGGAACTTAGGTCAAAAAAACAAAGCAATGGAGGCGAAAGAGATGGTTCAGAGAGTAGGGCTCTTGCCTTGCACACTGCTGTCTTGGATTCAATCCCCAGGAGTAATCCCTGACCACTGCTAAGTATAGCCCGTAATAAAGAAACAAAGCAGCATCATGGATGGCCTGATGGCGGAACTACACAAAGTAACGAGACACCCTCTCCCACACGTGAAGTTAAGCTGAGGTGTCCTGCCCAGCAGCAGCCTTATCTCCCACAACCATCTCCAGAAAACATACTGAAAAACAAGTTCCAGCTGCTAGTTACGACTCTGTATCTATGACATTTGACAGTGACTAAACTCTCTAGGCTTCTGAATTCACTAATAAAGAAAAGGACACAAGAACATACAGACCAGACACCCTGACAAGGAGTCTCAGCTCCAGGGACAAATCTTGTTAGCAACCACTGAACATCGGACTAAGGTTAGTACCATTTTTTAAAAAGTAGGACTTTTTGTTTCTTCTAAAATAATGTTCAGGGGGCAGAGGGAGCACACCTGACTATATTCAGGTGTGTGTGCCTAAAACTTCAGTTCTGCAGCCCAGTGATACAGTGTCCCTGCCGGCACGGCAGTCCCAGGGCCAAACCCAGAAGTGAGCAGAGGAACATGTGATGGCAGGATCAGAAAGGAAGCCTCCACATGCACAGCATGTGCCCCAGCCCTTTGAATCGCCTCCCCAGTCCCTAGAGTCCTTTGCTTTAAAAACGTCACCAAGAGCCATAGAGACAGCTGAGGAGTTAGGTGCGTGCCTTGCATGCATCAGGTCCCAGTTGTACTATGGGTTGCAGCCCCATATTGTACTTCTGGAATCACTGGGTGCAGTCTTGAAGGTCCCAAATTCTTCTAAGGTCACGGTTTGTTGCGAGGAGTAGCACCACAAGCTGTTACCCAAACCACTCCCCACAAAAAGTAAAAAGAAAAAAAAATAAGCAACAGAAATTAGAATTTTTTAATTCTAATTAAAAAAAATCATTTTTTAGAATTTGCATGTGGAAATATATATTTAATACTTATACATTTTACATTTTATTATTACATTGCTTTTTGATATTGTGTTATAGAAAGAATTGAATTTAGATTTTAATGAGGAATGTAAAGTCATGATGGCCAAACATACCAATATTTATTTGTTGATAGCCGCTAATGCCTATGATTAAGACAGAAACTGATCATTTAAGGACATTAACTTGACTAAGGTGAGAACAGGGAATAATTCATGAATGCACCTTTTTTATTCCTCCCCCTAATAGTCTCATCGGCCTTTAGCTATGATATGTGTAAAAGCAGTGGGAAAACATTAACTATCGTTAGTGAACTAAATACATATATTTAAGAGGAAATATTTAAAGAAATAAAAGCATTGAATGATCTCCACAACACATATACTGGTTCACACGCATACTATAAATGGTACATAATTATTTTTAACTTGTCCTAGTATTTCAATTTCCCTAAAGACTGAAAGAAACAGCTTATTTCCAGATCTCAAATTTTAACCTTTCTTTGCTCATCACTTATTTCAATATTTTTCTACTTTTCCAATTAAAATTTGTATCCTAGGGGTAGGACTGTGGACAGAGTAGAACATTGGCCTTTTCAATCAGTAAACTCGAAGTACAAAAACAGGTCTGGCTCCATTCATACTAAGAAGACTAAGTGTTGTTTTTTAACTCTAGACAAGATAGTGAAAGATTTGATTTTGTTTTGTTCTCCCCAAAGTTCCTACTTTGATATGATCATATTATAGGTCCTTCTAACATGTCAAATAAATTAATATAAAAGGCAAAGCCTAAATGAAAATGACTATTTTAATGGAATTTTTAGAAAAGGGAAACTTGTTTACCTATTATTTAAGAAAGTCACATGTAGAATATTTTTTTTTTTTTTGGCTTTTGGGTCACACCGCAATGCTCAGGGGTTCTCCTGGCTCTACTCAGGAATTACTCCTGGCGGTGCTCGGGGGACCATATGGGATGCGGGATGAACCCAGGCACAGGTGCAAGGCAAATGCCCCGGCACCCCGCCCCATGATATTTATGTTTAAGATTAAAATGGAAGCACTGAATCCATGACATTACATTGAGAAGAAGATAACTGGATCTTCTTTTTGAAAGCCTTTTCCATTTATAAAATATAAAAACCAAATGTGAAACATGTAGAAAAGTTAGGTGTTTTTCTGTCTTATTATAACAGTCTGTGAAAGAAATTTTAATCACCATGAGGACCTCCATATGTGATAATGGCAATTTTCAAAAATATCTCAGTAAGGAAGAGCAGTCTTTATAATTCTTTAACTTCTTTTGAGTAAGTTAAAGCTAAAGGAATTGAAGAGCTTGAAGCTATAGGAATTGATGGCTGCAGTGCAGAGCAGGCATCTGAACTCTCCCTGTGACTGCCCCAAGCATTGTGGTTCTTTGACTCTACTATAGTATCCAGCTCTATCTGGGAGATTTATGACACTTCCTTTCACTATTTCTAAAAGTTGTTTACCTTTAGAAAATTCTTTTGCCTTCATTCCTTTATTTAGGAGCATAGATCTTGATTAGAAAGATAGGGTAACGATGAAACCATTGTAGAGACAAGTAAAAAAATACAGACTAAAGATTAAATTTGGCCAGTCTCTATGTTTTAGAAACTCTGATTATTACTGCTATTATTATTTTTTATTATTGTTTTGTTTGATTCTAAACCCAGAAGTGCTCAGGAGCTATACCTGCCTCTGCACTCAGATATCACTCTTGGCAGTGGAACCAGAAGCTATGCCAGGAATCAGGGTCTGCTGTGTGCAAAGCAAGCCAAGTCACTAAACCCTCTACTATCTCTCCAACCTGAAATTCAGATTTCTACCTGCGTGCTAGTGTGATTGACAACAACCAAGGCCTATCTCTAAGTTACTGTTAAGATGAGGTGAACAGAAATTCTTTTTCTAGAACAGTACAAGCTGAAGAATACAAGCCCCCAAATCTGTGTGAGCTATATTTCTGCAATAACTATACTTCTAAATAAAATTACATGTATATAAGATTTAATACTGCTACATGACTAGCAAAAAATAAAATGCCATGGGACTGGAGAGGTAGTAGAGTGTAGTACAGAGTAGTACAAGTGGGTAAGAGTACTTACTTGCCTTGTATATGGCCAAACCAGGTTCAGGATCATATGGGGTGCTGCAGAGCACCCCATATGATCCTCCAAGCCTGGCCAGGAATGATTCCTGAGCACAGAGCTAGGATTAAATCCTGAGAATAGCTGGGTTTAGTCCTGAAAAGCTTTAAAAATAAAATAAAATGCCACACTGGAGCATATATTTATTCTTCTAAAATCATTAACTTTGCTTTTTTTTTTTCTTTTTCTTTTTTTTTTTTTCTTTTCTTTTTCTTTTTTTTTCTTTAGTTTGAGGCCACACCTGGCAATGCTCAGGGTTACTTCTGGCTCTACACTCAAGAATCACTCTTGGCAATGCTCAGGGAGACCCTACGAGACTCTGTGAACTGAACTCAGGTTGGCTGTGTACAAGGCAAGTGTCTTATCCACTGTATTTAATCTTCAGCCCTCTCCTAAATTCATTGAAATAGTTAAGAGCTATTCCTATCTTATTAGAAGCAATGCAGTGGTTTTAGATGATTTTTCCTTCAGGGAAAGGATGTATTGGGCCTTACCTGGTGATGCTCAGGGGCTATTCCTGGCTATGTTCTCAGAAGGATGCTCAAGGGATCATATGTGGTTCTTGGAATTTAAGCTAGGATGCAGCCATTGCAGTCACATGCAAGGTAAGCATTTTGCTTCCTATAGTCTCTCTCTGGCCTGGGGCCTTAGGCTATTTTGGTGCTGATTTTTTATTTATTTAGCGGATGCTTGAAATAACTGAAGACATTTACATTAAATTTTAGGGTTTAATTTTTTTAAGGTGTTGAAATGCTACAAGGAAACTTACCAATTTGCTAGGTTTATAGATAACATTATTCAAGTACCATTTCTCACTGAGTCTTAAATGAATTCTTTTTTATCTATGTCAGAAAACATGGTAAAATATAAGTATGACTGTGAAAACTACTACATATTATATGATTCTTATATTTTTCGAAATTTGAGGCTGGCAAGATAGCATTCCAGGTTGGGTGCTGGCCTTGCTTGCACGCAGTCAACTTGGCTTCTATCCCTGGAATCTCACACAGCCCTCCACGCCCACCAGGAGTGATTCCTGAGCACTGTAAACCCTGAGAATCATTTGGAGTATCCCAAAAGCAAAAAACAAAATTGTCAAAATTTGTAGAAATGTCTGATTTCTCTAGTCAACAAAAACACAAACCAATAAAACACTGAGGATCCTGAACTTAGTGAAAGGTAAAATATGCTTTGGATGAAACCATAATGTATTATAAAACTAACCAACAACTTATCAACAAAAGAAACAATTCTAGCTTATTGCTTTTAAGCTATACAGAGCTTGAGTCATTATTTGGGAAAATCAAGGGGCAGGTGACCACATTTTCATTCTCAAATACTAGAGGAGAAAATTGTTCAAAATAGAAAAGAGCAAGTCCTAATCTAGCACTGTGACATCAGTTTTCATCGAATCAGCACATGTGCAGGAGATACTTAAATTTATATTACACTATAAATATTTATATAATTTTATATAAATATTTTATATTATAAACATTTATATTATAGTATAAATATTAAGTTTATATTATATTATAGCTAATTTCTTTCATGTACTTTCTGGAGGTGAGTTCAGTGGGAATCTGGATATTCTAAAATATTTAGTACTTAAACCACTTCCAATATAAACAGTTGAATTAAATTCCATATTTGTTGAGTATCCATCCCGCACCCCGCAAAGTTTAGCCATATGTTAATGTTGTAAAGAACATTTTTATAGTTGATCTCTGACTCCAGAAGCTTCTAAATTACAAGAAATACAAAACATGTTGAACTGAGCAAACAAAAGGAAGAGAGAGAGAACTCAAGGGATTGGAATGCATACTTTTCATGTGGGAAGTCTGGGTTTGATCTCTGTCACTGCATGGTCCTTGAGCACTGCCAGGATAAACTTATGAGCAACAAGAGTATTTCATGAGCACAATACTCTTGTGGGGTTGTCTCCTCCAAAAAAAACCATAAAAGTATACAAGAAGATTATAAGATCAGACCTGGTATATGGCTCTGTGGTAGAGCACTTGCCTTGCATGTGTAAGACCCAGAGTCTAATCCATGGCACTGAAAAAACAAAACAAAACCAAAAAAAGCATAAAATGAAGTGGTAGGACCTGAGAGATAAAGCAACAAACTGAAGAATATTGCACAGGCTTTGTGTTTAGGAGACCCAGGCTTGTGTGTATGTGTGTGTGTGTGTGTGTGTGTGTGTGTATCTTTTCTGGTTTTTGGGGTCATATGTGGCAGTGCTCAGGGTTTGGTCCTGCCCTCTGTGCTCAGGAATTACTCCTAACAGGGTTTCAGGAACCATATGGGGTGCTGGGGTTTGCACCAGGATTGGTCATGTGTAAGGCAAGCAAGCACTCTACCTGTTGTACTATTGCTCTGGCCCTCCATAGGGTCTTCAAAGCACCTCCAGGAATGACTCTCAGGCTTAGCTATGGAAATAGCCCATGAGCAGTGCCAGGTGTGTTTCCCCAATAAAAAAAAAAATCAAGTGCTAAATGAAACTGATTACTTGCCAATATGTTAAGCCAAAAAAAGTGCCCTTAAAGAACAAAGAAAGCAATAACATTTACCAGAACTCAAAAAGCCTCATTAAGCCAAATAGAGAATACAGTAGGTAAGGGACTTGCCTTGCCCCTGGTTAACCTGTGTTTGATCCCCTGGCACTCCATCAAGTTGTCTAAGCACCTCCAGAAGTGATCCCTCTATGCAGAGCCAAGAATAAACCTTGAGCACCACTGGGTGTGGCCCGAACCACAAAAAAAAATTATTGTCTATTAAAATGGAACTATATGTATTGTAACATATCTAAGATATGTTATTATATTTAACAGACTTTGAAAGATGAATATTTAAATAAATATAAGCAATAAAGGAATTGCTTGTATTTTTTTAAAGTGAGATTGAGTTTGCTAAAAAACAGCACCTTCATTGAGCAAATATATTTGTCCTTACCAAGGACAAGAGGGTCTTCTAAACACTAAGTTAAAATTAGTCTTATTTAGTAATTTGAGGAAACACGATCCAACTAGAATATATCTTAATGGACATTTGAATACCAATAGCATTCAGTTTTTTAAAAAAGGAACTTCAGTGCCAGGAAGATAGCTTAAATACTAGAACATGTGATTGGTATGCACAGATCCTAGGTTCACTTCTCAGTACTGTATATCTTTCTGAGCCAGGTATATTACTAGTTGCCCCAACCATCATTAGGAAGAACCTAAAAAAAGAAAATAGAAATTATATACACCCAAAAATGACACACACCAAATTGGTTAACCCAGAGTAACTTCACTCTTCATGGGAACATGAGCAATATCTAGTGGGATTTTTGGTTGCTACAACTTTGGAACAGTACAATTTAAATCTAGGGAACAGAAGTAAGGATACAAAAAAAAAAATCCTACAATGCAGGGAATATCCCCCAATAACAAAAATTGTCTGAAGCAAAGTATTCATTGTGTTGACATTGAGAAAACTTGAGATAGTCCCCAAGGCTGTCGATGGCAGGGGATTGGGGGAATGGGGAAGTATTCACTATCACTATCACTATCACAGTTCATGCAGCAAATGCATAATTAAGGGTTTTTTAAATGATGTTAAACTTATAAAGGACTGAGTCATGGAAACCTAAAAACTAGATTAAAGCCTTCTTATTTCAATAAATTTACTAAAATCCTATTAAAGAAGACATTTTGAGGACACTGAAAACAAATCTTTACCAAAGGAATATAACTTAAATCTAATCATAGGGAAATTTTAGGCCCCAAATCGGAAGACATTAGATAAGATAAATGGCCTGTAAACTCTAAACTGTCCAGGGACAATATTTTAAACTGAAATTAACTAAAGAAACACAACTAAATGCAATGAATGATTAAGAAATAATTCATTTCTATAGAAGTCACCACCAGAATGCCGGCTGGTACAGCCTTTCTGGAAAACAATATGGACATTCCTCCAAAGACTAGAAATTGAACTCCCATTTGACCCAGCCATACCACTCCTGGGAATCTACTCTGGGAAACCAAAAATCGCAGCGGAAACACCATCCCTACTTTTATGTTCATAGCAGCATTATTCACAATAGCCAGGAATCTGGAAGCAACCCGAGTGCCCGAAAATAGATGACTGGATAAAAAAGCTTTGGTACATCTACACAATGGAATACTATGCAGCTGTTAGGAAAAATGAAGTTATAAAATTTGCCTACAAATGGATGGACATGGAGAAGATTATGTTGAGCGAAATCAGCCAGAAGGAGAGAGACAGTTACAGAATGACTGCATTTATCTGCATAACATAAATATATAGGTACATATTATGATACCAATATCCAAGGTCAAGTGAAACATAGATCAGGAGGTCCTGTCAAAGGTGGAAATTATCACAAACGTGTGGTGTTCAGAGGCTAGGTAAGACAGAAAATGGAACAGTGTGCTAACAATTGTGAGGGTACTAATGCCAACCTAGAACTGAGCATTAAATAGAGGCAAAAGGATACACATGACAACCCTTTAATGTATGTTCTGTAATCCATAGTCTGGAGAGGAAGGAAAAGAGAAAGATAGAGAAATGGAAAGAAATAAAGAACCTGCCATGGAGGGAGGGCTGGGGGGAGGGGGGGAGGGAACCGGGGCGTTGGTGGTGGGGAGATGGGCACTGGTGGCGGGATGGGTGCTGCTACACTGTATGACCAAAACCCAAATATGAACTTTTTAATTGTATATCTTTGTAATTGTAAAAATAAAAAAATTAAAAAAAAAAGTCACCACCAGTATATAGGAAAATTTCAGTGGGTTCAGAGGATCTAAATAGTAGTAATGCACTAATGCTATTTTTTTCACTTTGATGTTTGTGTCATAATAGCACAGGAGAATATCCTTTTTGGCAGGGAATTCACACTAAAAAATTGAGGATGATAGTCTATCAGTAAATTCAAAATTTACTCTCCATGGGCTGGAGAGATAGTACAAAAGGTTAAGATACTGGAATTGCTTGGAGCCCCACTTCGACCCTGAGCACCACCAGGAGTGACCCTTGAACAGAGAGCCATATATATGCCCTGAGAACCACTAGACATGACCCAAAGAGCAAAAAGAACAAAAACATTTTCTCCAATTATTCAAGAGAGAAGTATTGATAGTATGATTTTTTACTTTTCTGCGAAGTTCATGATTGTTTCCAATTTTAAGAAATCAATTAAATAAATACATTTTGATTAAAGCATTTTGATAGCATTTGATATGCTATCAAAAATCTATATAGATTTATATTTATGTTTATGCAACATAATAGATTTATTTTGATGATTTGCTATCCCAAATAATTTAAGATACCAATCACTGCCAGATCTATGTGATAACATATTAGTCTATGGAGGAAGGCCAGCTATAAATAAAATATATATGCAATTTTAGAAACATGACCTCCAATTAATAGTTTATTAAATTTTGAATTTAATTAGAATATTTCCTAGTAGATGTGACAATGTGAACTAATCCATTAAGTTATTTTTAAAATAACTTTAACTTTTTATTAAATACAATGCATATTTGTTGTAGAAACTTAAAAATTTATTTTTCCAGAGAAAACCATTATTATACTTTAGAATATAGTTTTATTTTTCTGGTAGAAACTTAGAATCTATATTTTTAATGTGTGAATTTTTATTTTATGCATTATCTTAGTAAAGTAATCTCTTTCACATTTCCTCTTACTACATTCCATGACAGAAAAAAAAAGTAAGCAACTGACGGTCAAACAATCTAGAGAGGGACTAGAGAGACAATACACTGGTTAATGCATTTGCTTTGCACACAGCTGACCCCTGCACCAATATGGTCCACTGAGCCTGCCAGTAATGTTTCCTGAGTACAAAGCCTGAAGTAAGCCCTGAGCATTGTCCGTTGTGATCCAAAAACTAAAATCAAAAAAGATCCAGAGAGCGAGCAAAAGAGTTAAGGCACATCCGCTGCATGCAGCCAAGCCCAGTTTGAGTTCCAGCACCTCATGGTCCCCTGAGTACCACTGAGTGCAGCCCTAAAGATCCCAAAGCACTGCGAGGGTGGCCTGAGTATTTCCCAGCACCACAGGGCCCAAAAGTGCTGCATCTTCAGATCTTTGCATTGAATCACCAGCGCTATTAGCCACGAAGTGCTGGTGGGGTCCTTGGGCTTCCTGAGAGCACAGACAGTATTGTCTATTGGCTTCTAAAGAATTGGCAGACTTAGAAGCTCTTATTTAAACACACACACAAACTCACACACACACACACACACACACATTCATCTTCCTTAGCTCTCACTAACATCTTATAATTGTATATCTAACAGTGGGATAATAAAATATTTTTTAAAATTTTTAAAAATTCCTTAGTATCCACTTTATCCACCTGCCCCTCTGCTTCTCTGCCTTATCTATGAAAACTGTGTCCACTTCAGTTTTCAGTTTCTGCTTTGATAAAAAAAATTATTAAATATCATGCAGCTGCAAAGTATGATGAAATCATGCAACTTGCTGCAACCTGGTTGGAACTTGAAGAAATCATGTTAAGTGAAGAAAATCAGAAGAAAGGCAAACAGAATGATCTCACTTACCTGTGGTATATGGCATACTGGAAAAGGAAATGTAGGGCAGTAAAAGAGGATGCTTAGATTCCCCCACCCTTCCCAGTGTTTAGAGAGGATAGGGAAGGAAAGAAATCAAGAGGGGAGGGAGAGAACAGGAAATAATGGGTGAATAAGCATCAGGGTTTCAGTTATACTGATGAGATGGGTGAGTTGTATAGCTATGATACAAAACACAGACTCAACTACACTGAAATCATGATATCTAAGCTGCAGCAACTGAACTGTGCAATGTAATGTAACAACAGGCAGGGATGGTTTGTGAGTTGGGGTGGGAAGGGAATATGGAAACACTGGTGGAGGGAAGTTAACACTGGTGGTAGGATTAGTGTAGAAATGTGCCTGAAACTCAACTATCAATAACTTCTTAAATCACAGTTCTTTAATTAAAAAAAAGGAAAAATCAATATTTTTCAAGAACTATGTCCCCATTAAGAGTATTCTGCACTTCAACAATCGTCAGAATAGACTATGCAGCCTTCTTTCAACAATACTAATCTGCAAGTTTCCTCCTAGGAAATCCTATCAAGCTGCTAAGGAAGATGAATGTGTGTGCATGTGTGAATGTGTGTGTGTGTGTGTTTAAATAAGAGCTTCTGAGTCTGCCAATTTTTAGAAGTCAATAGACAATATTTTAAAACAATAGAAGGAAGAGAAAACAATACCTTCTCAAAAGCATTAGATGTGTTATGACTTATTTTTTCAAGATGGAAGTGGCTTTATTTTTCTTTTTATTGTAAAGATTTTTAGCATGTGATGGCAAATTACTTTTCTGATAAGTTTGCTGCTAGTTGCTTTTCCCACTATCACAATACAGTGCACATTCTTCACATCTTCACCATACCACATAATGGAATGATTTGAATATTTGTCAGTGTGCTGGTTGAAATAGTACTTTTTATCATTTGGATTTTTTAATTATCAATGACATTAGTTTTCATAAACTTCTTAAAATTATGTATGTCATTTGTCAACATTTATTATTGTATTTTCTTGTATTCATTTAAAAGAGTCGTTTCAACTCATCCATTATCTTTGCACCAACACTGACCACTCAAAATCAGGTGAGTGTTCTTGCATCATTTACTCACTATCACATACCATCAGCACTTCTATTGTGTTGGGGAGACAGCTCAAATAGTTGCATACATACCTAGTCCTAACATCAATTCCCAGGGGGATATGAAGCTGGGGACCCAGAAATTGGAGTGGCTATGGGACTCAAGTATACTTTCAGTTGTGGCCCCTCTATTTAAAAAAGTAAGATCGGGGCCAGAGCAACCTAGCCCAGCGGGTAGCGTGTTTGCCTTGCACGTCGGCCGGCCTGTGCCTGTCCGGGTTCGATCCCGGCATCCCATATGGTCCCCTGAGCACCGCCAGGAGTAATTCCCTGAGTGCAGAGTCAGGAGAAACCCCTGAGCATCGCCGGGTGTGACCCAAAAAAGAAATGAATAAATAAATAAATAAATAAAAAGGGTAAAATCATTTTGCCTGTTATATAGTAGATTAAAAAAATTACCACTGTATCACAATTCTTAGCTCAGTGACTGACACACATGGACCTGCATAAATAATTAGCAGAAGGACAAATACTGCATATTGGAAGCACGTGGAAGGAGGAAGAACACAAGAAGTCCAGTGCTCTAGTATTTAGAATTATGTTTGCAGTTTTCAAGTTTTCAGACAATCTTGACACCTCACCCATGACATTGCTCCTTCTTCAGAACCATCATGTCTTTGAACTTCTCCTCTCTATTTTTGCATCTAGGCTTGCCCAAACATTAACTCCCAGCTTGTGTTGGAAACCCATACCCTCATATTACACCGCCAATTGCCAGTTGCCAATAGGGACAGATGTTCATCACAGACAAATTTCTATAACCTAACAGTCTCTCATCTGGACCCTGAGTTCTACCTGCTCCGTGTTTATCACCACTCTAGCCACAGTCATAGGACTTGCAAGACTGAGCCCTTCACATGCTCCAGACCATGATCCTGGTCTGTTCAGTTCTTCAAGATAAGCAGATTAAGTGAATCTCAGAACATAACTAGCTATTTTCACACAGTTGTTTAAGTTTCCACATAATACCAGTGATGATATTGTCAGTCTAATGTCTCTGAAAGTATATAGGAGCATAACACTGGATTTATATAGTATTGGTATATACATAGTCTACATATAATATATAACTTACATAAAATTTGTATAAACAATACTAAATACTAAGTACTATTTACTAAGTAGGAAAAAAAAGAATCTTGTTTTTTTCTAACTGCCTTTAAAGAGGATAAAATTCTTCACTTTCTGAAAAACCACAAGTTACTTTCATCTGGTTTTCCCCCTTGTTCTCTCCCCTGCTTGAGCTCAATGTTTCACATGTTCATTTTGGTACAATTCCATCTCAATACATCACCAGGAACACATGTGTTCCACTGGGATTTTATTCCCTGGAAGATGTGAATGGTGATGTAAATAACAGCATCACTGGAATGTAGAGGAAGTGATGCAAGAAAGAAAAAACTATGGTGAAATAAGACAAATTCCAGCAACTATAATTAATCTTTTTGGGGTAATGCGTATAGTATGGATGCTCACTTCAATGGTAGTCATCAGCTGAAGCTGTCAGCAGAAGCATTAATTAAATGGCAGCTGTTGTTTTACCACTTACATGGGAGTGAAGCAATTCTAACTCCAAAATAGATTTCCAAGGATGAGAGCATTTCTAACTCATGAACTACAATAAGATCCTGATTGTAGTGGGTTTTTTTTAAATTACATTTGCAACACAAGAACAAACAGATGAGGACTGAATATTTATAATTAGACTTGTATCAACAGGTGTGCATTATATCACTGCATTTAAATAATTCTAACCTCTTTATTGGAGTAGTAAAGATACATTATGCTAATCAGATATATAGAGTCCAACTGCAATGTTAGTTCATCTCTGGCACTCTAAAGAAAATCTTATGTTTTTAATTTTTATTTACACTGTTACAAAAGCAATATGTAGCTATTGAATGTGCAGTGAAAACTGAGGGGAAAAAATAATCAATCATGCCACTATTTTTATTTATAAAATATTAAAAAATGGGAAAAATTCAAGTTTATAAAAAATTTAGGTCACTAGATTATAGAAATCTAGTGACCTAATAGAAGAAGAGATATTGAGGGGTCAGAAAAAAGAGGCAGAGCTCCAGCCACCACAGCCAACCACCGCCGCGACAGAGACTCCAGATCCACGGCTGCACAGCTCGGCCTCATGGTGAGCGGCCCTATGGAGGTCCCGTGGGGAAGGCAAAAGGCTAGGCCAGTGACTGGTCGTATCCTACATGGCTCCTAGGGCCTGCTCGCCATGCAGGCGGCCCCCGCCTGCTGGACTCGGGAGCAAGGATTGAGGGCCTTTGCCCAGTCCTCAGCCTCCGGGCTTAGTGGGTGGGACCCTGAGCTCCAGCCACCACAGCCAACTGCCACAAGACAGAGACTCCAGATCCACAGCGGCTCTGCCACCGCGGTTTAATCTTAGACACAATCTTTAGCACCAGGTCCTTTCAGGATCTTTCTCATTTGTACACTTCAAGGATCATTCTATTTGCATCAAACTGGAGAGGTTGATATAGCATGCAGAGCCTCAGGACGCAGCTGGGGGAGCTGGAACTCAGCCCTCCCTTGGCTCAGCTGACCATTGGGCCCCCAGGAGGACAGATGGGTTTTGGGTGTTGGCCCATCACCTCTAGGGGGTACCAGATGCAGCCGGATGAGACTCGCCCACCACATTAGCCACCATTTTCACTGTCCGGACACTGCAGCACATCAGAGCCCACCCAGGAGGGACACTGACCTCAAGACCAGATTAATAGAGCAATACAAGTTCAAGCCCATGTAGGCAGCTCCCAGAGGTGGGAATCTCCGGGAATTCATCAGATGGAACTGGGGTGGCCCCTTCCCTCTCCATTTTGTCTGAGCCCAGTGCCCCTGCCCAGGAGCTACCCTGGGGTGACCAGGCCATAGCACGAAGAGCCTCAAATGCAGCTGGGGAACTGGAACTCTCCCTAGCTCAGCTGACCATGGAGGCCCCCCCAGGAGGACAGATGGGTTTTGGGAGTGGGCCCATCACCTCTGGGTGGTCCCGGAAGCAGCCGGATGAGACTCCCCCACCACATAAGTTGCCACTTTCGTTGTTCAGACACTGCAGCACATCAGAGTCCACCCGGAGTGACGCTGACCTTAAGACCAGATTAACAGAGCAAGACGAGTTCGAGCCCAGGTAGGCAGCTCCCAGAGGTGGGAATCACCGGAATTCGCCAGATGGAGCTGGGGTCGCCCCTTCCCCTCTCCATTTTGTCTGAGCCCGGTGCCCCACCCAGGAGCTGCCCTGGGAGTGACCAGCCATAGCATGCAGAGCCTCAGGCGCAGCTGGGGGAGCTGGAACTCGTCTCTCCCCTGACTCAGCTGACCATGGGGACACCCCAGGAGGACAGATGGGTTTTGGGTATTGGCCTATCACCTCTGGGGGGTCCTGGAAGCAGCCGGATGAAACTCACCCACCACATTAGCGGCCATTTCGCTGTCCAGATGCTGCAGCACATTAGAGCCCACCTGGGAGTGACGCTGACCTCAAGACCAGATTAACAGAGCAAAACGAGTTTGAGCCCAGATAGGCAGCTCCCAGAAGCGGGAAACACCGGGAATTAGTCAGATGGAGCTGGGGTCGCCCTTCCCCTCTCCATTTTGTCTGAGCCTGGTAGCCCCACCAGAAGCTGCCCTGAGGTGACCAGGCATAGCATGCAGAGCCTCAGGCGCAGTTGGGAGAACTGGAACTCGCCTTCTCCCCTAGCTCAGCTGACCATGAGGCCCCCAGGAGGACAGATGGTTTTTGGGTGTTGGCCCATCACCTCAGTGGGGGTCCCAGAAGCAGCCAAATGAGACTCGCCCACCACATTAGCCGCCATTTTCGCTGTCCGGACGCTGACCGTGAGGTCCTAAGTCATGTGGGCCGCTTGCCACGAGGTCCATCAAACTAGTGGAAATGTCCTTTAATGTACTGCATTCTACGATGTGTAGGAAAGGTAGGCGGAGGGAGAGATAGAGAGGGAGAGAAGAGATATACAGAACCCTCCAAGTAGTTGGAGTGCAGGAGGGGGAGGGAGGTGGGGACATTGGTGATGGGAGATGGGTTCGGTGGAGGGATGGGTGTTGGAACACTGGAACCAAAACTTCGAGCATGAGCATATTGCAACTGTATGTCTAAAAATGTGTAATAATATTTAAAAAAAAGAGAAAAAGAGGCAGATAGGAATTAACAGGGGCAGGGTTCATGGGCCTTGGGTACATCAGCAATGGATAGGTGTGATATATGAATAAATTGCAACCACAGAGCCAACAATATTTTAAGGAGGTGACCCAAGGTATAACAATTAAATTTTAAAATATGCCTGTTGAGGATGCAGGCTTTGGACCTAGAGGTAACCTGAGGATACCGATGGAGGGAAGGTGACACTGGCAGTAGGACTCATGTTGAAACACTGAATGCCTGAAACTCTGTTATAAACAATTTTATATATCATCACGCCTTAATAAAAAATTAAATAATTATTTTCAGACAGATAGCAAATGGGAACTAGCTAGTAATGTTTACTTTCTCAATTCTTTAGCATTTAATGAATCCAATTTGATAAATACTAAGCACTTATTTGTGCAAAATGATGCTTATAATATTTTGAAGTCGTAAGTTATCATGTTAGTTTTTATGCATAAATCACTTGTATCACTTGTATCACTTGTCTTCCCGTTGTTCATCGATTTTCTCAAGAGGGTACCAGTAACATCTCCATACGTCCTGTCACATGCTAGTGTGGCAAGCATGTAGGCATCTGCTCACTCCATGAACACGAAGAGCCTCAAACCATTCCTTCAGGTCATGGGAATGAGGTCTA